>JAKUCV010005740.1:93789-190383 GCA_028386065.3 Turnera subulata | reverse complement strand
GTGTGTGGGCTTGGCTTTGGTTTGGGCTAGTTAGGATAGGATTGGGCCGTGAGTTAAGTGGCTGGGCTGTTAGTTAGTGGGTTAGGACTTGGGTTTTGGGTTTTAGTTTTGGGCTTAGGGTGAGATGGGCTAGGATGGTTGGGTGTAGGCTTTAGGCTTTGGACTTGGACCTTGGCCCAGTCCGAAATTAAAAAAAAAAGAAGAGGAATAAATCTGAAAGAAAAAGAAAAATAATTATGGAAAAAAATATAACTTTAGGAAAATAAAAGTAATTTGTGGAAATAATATTTTGAGGCATAATTTGGGAGAAATAATATTCTGGAGATATAATTTTAGGGAAAGTATATGTAAATGGTGTATAATAGCTTGTCCAGTGACGGGGCCCGAAAGATAAAATTGGAATTAAAAGTAATTATTCTTTTGGTCTTGGCTCAGTTATATTCTGATTGTTTCACTGTTATGCCTTTTGCTGGAAATTTTTGTTTCGAAAAGTATTGTGTTGCATGCATATTACTGTTTATCCTTCGTCGGTGAGCACTTCGGACTCACCCCTCGCTTGCGGGGTTTCATCCCGTAGGATGAGTTATTCGTAGTACAGGTACGTGGTTCGGCCAGCTACTGTTTCTACTCCACCAGACCCCGGATCCATACCTCCGCTGCATCTCATTCTAAGTCTTCCGCTGCTGATATTTTATTTACAGCTGTATCATGTGTTATATGTTTTGCGATATCACGTATTGTATGTTTCTGCTATTGCTGTTGTGGTTTGAATAATGGTCCCCGGGATCGGGTGACGGATGTTATATTTGAGATTGCTCGTATTGTATTCTGTAATGTATGTACTGTCTGCTACTGTAATAAGAACAGTTCTGGCACGTGTTTACTGTACACGGTAAATACGGGTCGGGGCGTTTCAATCATATAGTAATAGTTTGCATTATCATAAATTGAATTGATATTATGATATTACATTAACTTACTATGACAATTATCTTCTTCACAATCATAAAATTATTTATCAACATCATAGTTAACAAAACTAAATTGGGCTAGATGATTCGATTGATCGTACCATAATCCTGAGACTAATCTAGGTTTTTCATATTCATGGACCATAATCCTGAGACTAATCTAGGAGTTATTATACAATTTTTCCTTTTCTAAATAACAAATTATAATTTATTCATAACAAGCCCACGACTCAAGGTGGTGTTATGATATTTGTCCGGTGTAAAATTACCCAACATCTTTTGAAGAGATATGATAGCAATGCCCAAATATAAAACACAACCGTTTAAGTAGCAAGTTTTATCCGTTTTAGAATTTTAAAATGGAGGCAAGTGGTCTGGGCACAAGAATATAAAATGAAAGAAATTGGGTGCAAGTTTATAATTTAATCCTTGTTGAGGAATCAAGTTATAATTTACTTTTCAATTTCAAAACGAAGTTGTAATCTGCTTTTATGGGCCCACAAATACAAGTACACCAGTTATATTTATCCACGTTACCTGGGTAATGTTACCCAAGAATCTTCCCAGGGTAGCATAGCAATGCCCTAATTTAATTGAGGAGTTATCCAAGTTCGGAACACAAGGATTGGTATTGGTTCGTAGTGGCAGTCGTCAAGTCGGGACGTTACACCTTGGATGTTGGGGCCTTCTAGATAATTGTCGTCCGGTTCCGCTCCTTCGTCATCAACTCCTATATATGTAGCAGAACATAATCACAAATATGCACAAATAATATGATATACATGATCTCTAACAACATAAATTAATCAATGAAATTATATCTCTTTTATTGTAACAGCCCGGGTAAAATTTTTGATTTTTACCGGGACTGTAAAAGTCTTTTTACCGTGATTTACTGTTGAATTAATTGTTAGAACCTATGTCTTCATGGTTCATTCATTACAGGTTTTGATAATTGACAGACCAATTCAAGATCATGACAAAGAAGAAGCAAAAAGAAATGAAGTCAAACCAATCCTCAAGCACAAGAAACCATTCAAGAGCAAAGGATCAAAATGAATGAGCACAAGAATTGAAGAGCCAAGAAAGAAGAGTTAGATCCATAAATTGTACAAGGTATAACACTCAACTCTTCTAGGACATTGGCTCAAAATAAGATGAATTTTGCTCATGCATAACATAACATACTTCCAAGCATAAAAATGTTTTTCGAGCCATGAACATCGATGTTGTGGATTTAAACATCGATGTTCCTACCTTTGCACAATTCTTCAAAACAGGCAGAAGGCTCAGAACATCGATGTTGGCATCCCAAACATCGATGTTCTAGTGACCGTTGCTTTTAAAACTAGTCACAACATCGATGTTCCCATTTGTAACATCGATGTTCCATAATGGTCAGTTTTAATTTGTTTTTGCCGAGCCAAAATAACATCGATAGTGTTTTCTAAACATCGATGTTCCTGCCTTCAAAGAATTTTTCAAAAACGGCAGTAGGCAAATAACATCGATGTTGGCATTCCAAACATCGATGTTCTTGGTTTCAACCATTTTTCCAAATGTTGGCAGAAGGCTAAGAACATCGATGTTGGCATCCCAAACATCGATGTTCTCATGACCGTTGCATTTGAAAACACTTTTGCATAAGCAAAACATCGATGTTCTATTCCATAACATCGATGTTCTTCAAATGCTCAGCTTCAATCATTTTTCACAGAAGCAAAATAACATCGATGTTGGAATGAAAACATCGATGTTCTTCACAGATCAGTTTTCATCTCATTTTCACAGAATCAAAATAACATCGATGTTGGGATGGAGAACATCGATGTTTTAGTTACCGTTAGCCCAAAATTCAAATTTAATGGGCAAAACATCGATGTTCTACCTTTAAACATCGATGTTTTAGCCGTTGAGCTGACAACTTTTTAGCACCCACTATGTTTTGTTTAAGATTGTTTTTGGGTGGATTTAAAACGGCTCTATAACTTTTCAGAGCTATAAATTGAGCATTTTTAGCTCTGTTTTTAGAATGAATCAACTCTCAACATTCAAGCATTCATTCCATACATTCATCAAAATTTTTATTGAGCCAATATCCTATTGAGGATTTGAGAGTTGCCTTTTAGAGCTTTACTTGTATACTCATATCTGCTCTTTGAGAGAGTTCTTTGTTTGAGTGATTGAATTGTATATTCATACACCTTAAGGGAGGTTAGTTCCCTTGTTGAGATTCATAGGAAGAGGGTATATCTTCTTATGTGAGAAGTCTTGAAGTGAGGTATCTTCAAGCAAGTGTGTTGAGGTTCATGTGACTTGAACTCTCAGGTTTAGGATTCTTGTGACTAGAATTCCTAGGTTGTAACGGTTTGTTAAGCACCCGTAAGCTTAACACTAGATAGTGAAATCTTCAAGTGAGACTTGAAGGGTTGGATTAGCCACACTAGTAGAGTGTGTGTGAACCAGGATAAATTGGTTGTGTCCTTCAATCTTTCAATTGCGCATTTGATTCCTGCCTATTTCGTTTTAATTCGATTATCGCTATTCACCCCCCCTCTAGCGAAGGGCTTTGTTCTAACATTAATCTTGGGTAATTAATTCAAGATAAATCGGGAGTCGTTTTTCGAAACCGAGAGTTTTCCCGCGCTTGTGATTTTTCCGTGGATTTTTCGGAACTAAGTTGGTATTTTTCGGGTTTCGGAATTTCTCGGAAAATCACACCGGAAAATAACTAAGGGGGTATCGGTTATTTTATGGTCCGGATCGGACCCGCCTGCATTGTTGTGATCACATGAATAATAGTGTTTACACGGTTATATAATGAAGAAGAAAAAGAAAGCAGGGGAGAAGGAGAGGAAGAGAAAAGAAGAAGAAAAGAGAGGAAAAGAAAAAAAAAGAGAGAAGAAAGAAAAAAGAAGAGAGAGAAAGGAAAAAGGAAAAAAAAAACAGAAAAATAGAAAAAAACAGAGAGGAGAGAAAATAAGAAAGAAGAAGAAAAAAAAACAAAGGAAAAAGGAAAAAAAAGAAAAGAAAAAAAAGAAAAAAATGAAATCAGAAAAAAAAAGAAAGAAAAAAATCGGGAAAAAATTTAAAACCCGCACAGTACACCATCTTCCTCCCCGCCTCTGCACTGTTCACCACGACGAGCTCCAGGCCGCCGTTCGCTGCACCACCGCCACCGTTGGCCTCGTCTCGCCGTCGCCATCAAGACCCCGCCGCCTCCTGCCGGTTTCATCCGTCGACGCGCCGCCAACAGCCATTGACCCGTCGTGCAACCCGCGGGTCGTGCCTTAACCGCTCCTGCTCAGCCCGTCGATGACGCCAGCGCTTCCTTCCGCTGCCTGAGGAGTCGCCTTCGCCTCGCCTTCCCCGCGCTTGCTTCCTCCTCGAGCTCGCGCCGCCGCCGTCGTCGAGGTGAGCAAGATCCGGGTTGCAGACCCGTTTCCAACGGGCGGGTCGCGCCTCCTGGGTTGGGTTTTTGCCAGTTTCAGTTTAATTAAATATATATATATATATATATATATGTATATCTATTTTGCTGCTAATTATTTGGAAAAAAATATATATTTTTATATTTCGAAAAATATGGTAAATCTGTGTTATGGTTTATGGTTTTGAAATATATATATATACCTTGATAAATAATTAAGAATTGCTTTGGAAAAACTATTATTATTTGGAAATATATATATACCTTGAAAATAATTTCTGGAAATTTAGTAGGTATATTATTTTCGTTTGGAAATTATGGTTATGGAAATTATATATATATGTATTTTGGAAATTAAAGTTTATTATATTTTGTGTTGGAAAATATTATTACTATATATATTTAGAAAAGATAAATACTATATATATATTTTTCTGAAAATTTTAAATAGGTTATTATTTTTCTGGAAAATTATGATGATTATTATTTTTGAAGATTATAATTATTTTATGAAATTATTTTGAAAAAGAGTTTTAATTTAAGTATGGTACCGAAATTATATTCGGAAATACGTACGGTAAATTATTTTCGGTAAAAGATAATAATAACGGATTTGAACCGGGATGGGTATATATCGTAGTATTGGCATCATAGTATACCGATTATGTGCACTTATGTGTATATGTTGTTTTGATGTTTAGGTTTGGATATCGGGCAGTTTCCCGAGGAGCCGGCGTCGGACCGGTCATGGTTTCCGGAGTTGAGTAATCGGCCAAGGTGAGGATGGATTTCCTTCAATATGTGCCTATATTACTCGGTTATTGTGTTTGTTGATTACTGCATTGTTGGTTGTTGCAATTGTTGTGGTTTGTTTCGGGATGTTTATCCCATTGTCTTGATTGTGGTCGGGATGTTTATCCCATGTTGGCTTTTGGGATGTTTATCCCCGTGTTGATTTTCTGTGTCTTTTGGATTAAGTATAAAGGATTAAATAATAAATTGTGACAAGGATGTCGATCCTTGGGTTTTGGATAGGGATGTCTATCCCGGTATTTTGGTTAGGGATGTTGATCCCTGTGATTTGATTTTAATGACGGTATTATAATTGTCGCGTGGTAAGTAGAGGTACGACCGGATGGTTTGAGACTGTTTGTGGTGGCCATAATCTGGGTTACTTGTGTTGGGCATGTTGATGCCGGTTTGATTGGGATGTTGATCCCTGAGTTTGATATTGGGATGTTGATCCCGGGTTCTTTTTGATCTGGCACCAGGAACAGGTTGATAACCTGGTACGACCCTAGCTTATCCGTGACGGGGCCCGAAAAGATAAAATTGGATAATTGGTTTTTTGAGTCTTTTCGGCTTTGGGTCGAGTCTTTTGGTTTGACTGTTATTTTCGACTTGAGTAATTTTTAGTGTTCATATTGATTGTCTTTCCTTCGTCGGTGAGCACTTCGGACTCACCCCTCACCTGCGGGCTTTCATCCCGTAGGATGAGTTATTTTTGGTACAGGATTGGTGCATTCCAGACAGGCTGTTGCGTTTCCTTTGGACAGGACTCGGATCCATAGTTTGCATCTGTGTCGCATACAGTGTTTGTGTGAGTTATTTAAGTCTTCCGCTGTGCAATGTTTTTGCTATTATTGGGCCATTGGGCCGATTTTGTTATTTATGATGTTTATTGTTGTGGGCTGTTGAGCCCGGGTTTCAGTTGTGTACACTGTATACTTGGGCTTATTTTGGTTGGGTTGTCACAGTTCCGGCTCGTGTTTACTGTTTACGGTAAATACGGGTCGGGGCGTTTCATTTTGGTAGCGGAGCAGGCGTTAGGTCTTGTTGGGCAGTCTTTGTGTGTTTGTTGTCTTGTTTGCATAGTTCGCTCCATTTGTTTACTATTTTATGTCATTGAGTTAGTGCATTATGGATCCAGTCGAGGGACGCCAGCTGTCGCAGAACATACACATATGAGGTAATGATGCCATAAATAAGCAAAAATACAAATATTATTAATATTGCTAATATCGAAAGTACAAAGGGAAATATTATATGATATTTGATATTTTATAAAAATAAAAATACATTTAACGATTTGGAACGACGTTGACACGGAAACTGTTTGGGTCGCTGTTGATGTTGACCGTGACCCTATCGCTCCACGAGAACCACATGCCGCCTCTGTCGTTCTGGCCAGGAATCTCGAACCGGTTAGCTTGAGGGAACCGGAGTGGGATGAGACCGTGATCGTCCCGTGGTTGCCACTGTGTCTCCGTCAGAAGAACCATATTTGGCTTGTACTGGTTCTTCAAGTCCCTCAGAGTACGCGAGAACTCCTAGGCACGCCTTGCAACTCCTCTGCAGTTCCACACCAGTAGTCGTGCCTTTGGCCAGGTTAGAGGTAGCCGAGTCATTCTGGGCATGCTCTGAGCCGTCATCGAGAGTTGGTAGTAGGCACCTTGCTCTACAGTCTGGCAAGTGGACTCCAGGTTGAACTCCTGTAGCCTTTCGGAGATGAAGAACATCACGGAGTTTGCCGATCCGTAGTAGGAGGTCCTCAGTGCTCCATGGTCCTCTAGGAAGAACACCTCTTCCATGGGAGTGACGAAGAATCTTGAGGAGTAGAGCTCGTCGACAAAGACCAGTCGGGGCATCCTACCGAGCTCGTTCGGTAGCTCTTTAGCACGTTCGTTGACCATGCTGTACGCCAGACGATTTCTTCTTCCTAGATTGGCACCTTCGACGAAGAAAACTGAAGATGGAGCAGGCATCTTGATTTGGACGTGTGGGGTTTTGTTTTGAACGTTGTGGTTTTGTTTTCTGAGAGTTTTGTTTGCTTTAATGCTTTTGATGATTTACACATCACCGCTCCTTCTTTTATACTCTTATGGGGAGCGTGTTTATTGTTTTCGATTTTCAAGATTTTGCTTTTTGAATTTACTGTTGCTTTCATTTATTGCTTTGATACTTTATGCGTTTTTCGGACTACCGTGCCAGAGTTTTTCAGCCTTTTTCCTTCTTATGATTTTCTTTCGCTCTGGCTACCTTGTCGTTTCTTTTTATGGTCTTACTATATTTTTCTGCATCTTTTATCACATGCATTCGTGACCGTTGAGGCTAGACGGATGGGACCGTACCTCGAGTAGAGCGTATGTGCGACAAACTCCCAGCTGTTCGGATATCTCGGAGAGATACGAGCCTTGACAGACGTTTTTGGCTTATGCGGAATTTGTGAACAAGTGGGTATCGTGTCTTTCGAGGGACACAGTACGTTCCCGTGATCATCGCCTTGCCAGTTATCGGATATCTTCTTCACGAAGTTAACGGACGTCATCGTTAGCTGTGTACGTTACGTTTCTCGGGATCGAGGATGTCCACGATCGATCTAGAGCGCCGAGCATGAAAATATATTTTGTTTTAATTTCTTTTTGTTTTGATTTTGTTAAACAAGTATACTTTTAATTCCTTATGTTGGTTTTGCTTTCTTTTGTTGGTCCTGTATTTAACATATTTATGTTTGATTTTATCTTCCTTTTGATGGTTTTATTTTGCTTTAATATTTTGTTTTTCAGTTAAACGTGATTTTTCATATCTTAATAAGAGAAATCGTAATATAAGAGTTTTGATTTAAAAAGGGAAACTTATTTTATTTATTTAATAACGATTTTACAACAGGAGAAGAAGTACTCTATTGAGCTACTTGCTTCTCTAGATCTTTTACAAAATTTTGTACATTTTTTATGTGGGGGAATAGCTCCGCGCACGCCAGTTCGATCTGCGCCACCGCCGAGCTGATCTTCTTCAGCGAGAAGTTCAGTTGCGTCAGCTTCTGTTGCGGAGTGCTGCTCTCAGCTACCGCCTTGCCCTTGCGATCTTCAGCCTTCTTGCTGGCACGTTTCTTCCGTCGTTTTGGGGAAACGACCATATGCTCCTTCAGGCCGATGATGTTGGTCTTGAACCGTTTCTTTGGAGGCTCTTCATCGGAGCTTGTCGGGAAAGCTGTGCTGCCGATGTAGCCGTTGTTCTCGGAGTCAGAGGTTGTTCGAGATCAGAGTGGAGAGCCCATGGCTGAGAGTGAGTGTCTCAGTTATGAGGTTTGGTATTTATAAGAGGATGAGATGTCGCTTAAGGGTATAAGCGGTATCTCGGGTTGAGGTTGGACACCTGGCAGAGTGTGCCAGAAGCTTATCATGGTAGGACCCACGGATAAGACGGAATTTCGGGGACGAAATTCTTTTTAAGGTGGGTAGACTGTAACAGCCCGGGTAAAATTTTTGATTTTTATCGGGACTGTAAAAGTCTTTTTACCGTGATTTACTGTTGAATTAATCTTGGGTAGTTAATTCAAGGTAAATCGGGAGTCGTTTTTCGAAACCGAGAGTTTTCCCGTTCTTGTGATTTTTCCGTGGATTTTTCGGAACTAAGTTGGTATTTTTCGGGTTTCGAAATTTCTCGGAAAATCACACCGGAAAATAACTAAGGGGATATCAGTTATTTTCTGGTCCGGATCGGACCCGCCTGCATTATTGTGATCACATGAATAATAGTGTTTACACGGTTATATAATGAAGAAGAAAAAGAAGGCAGGGGAGAAGGAGAGGAAGAGAAAAGAAGAAGAAAAGAGAGGAAAAGAAAAAAAAAAGAGAGAAGAAAGAAAAAAGAAGAGAGAGAAAGGAAAAAGGAAAAAAAACAGAAAATATAAAAAAATAGAGAGGAGAGAAAATAAGAAAGAAGAAGAAAAAAAAACAAAGGAAATCGGGAAAAAAATGAAAAAAATGAAATCAGAAAAAGAAAAGAAAGAAAAAAAAAGAAAAATCGGGAAAAAAGGAAAAACCCGCACAGTACACTATCTTCCTCCCCGCCTCTGCACTGTTCACCACGACGAGCTCTAGGCCGCCGTTCGCTGCACCACCGCCACCGTTGGCCTCGTCTCGCCGTCGCCATCAAGACCCCGTCGCCTCCTGCCGGTTTCGTGCGTCGACGCGCCGCCAACAGCCATTGACCCGTCGTGCAACCCGCGGGTCGTGCCTTAGCCGCTCCTGCTCAGCCCGTCGACGACGCCAGCGCTTCCTTCCGCCGCCTGAGGAGTCGCCTTCGCCTCGCCTTCCCCGCGCTTGCTTCCTCCTCGAGCTCGCGCCGCCGCCGTCGTCAAGGTGAGCAAGATCCGGGTTGCAGACCCGTTTCCAACGGGCGGGTCGCGCCTCCTGGGTTGGGTTTTTGCCAGTTTCAGTTTAATTAAATATATATATATATAGGTTATTATTTTTCTGGAAAATTATTATGATTATTATTTTTGAAGATTATAATTATTTTATGAAATTATTTTGAAAAAGAGTTTTAATTTAAGTATGGTACCGAAATTATATTCGGAAATACGTACGGTAAATTATTTTCGGTAAAAGATAATAATAACGGATTTGAACCGGGATGGGTATATATCGTAGTATTGGCATCATAGTATACCGATTATGTGCATTTATGTGTATATGTTGTTTTGATGTTTAGGTTTGGATATCGGGCAGTTTCTCGAGGAGCCGGCGTCGGACCGGTCATGGTTTCCGGAGTTGAGTAATCGGCCAAGGTGAGGATGGATTTCCTTCAATATGTGCCTATATTACTCGGTTATTGTGTTTGTTGATTACTGCATTGTTGGTTGTTGCAATTGTTGTGGTTTGTTTTGGGATGTTTATCCCATTGTCTTGATTATGGTCGGGATGTTTATCCCATGTTGGCTTTTGGGATGTTTATCCCCGTGTTGATTTTCTGTGTCTTTTGGATTAAGTATAAAGGATTAAATAATAAATTGTGACAAGGATGTCGATCCTTGGGTTTTGGATAGGGATGTCTATCCCGGTATTTTGGTTAGGGATGTTGATCCCTGTGATTTGATTTTAATGACGGTATTATAATTGTCGCGTGGTAAGTAGAGGTACGACCGGATGGTTTGAGACTATTTGTGGTGGCGATGATCTGGGTTACTTGTGTTGGGCATGTTGATGCCGGTTTGATTGGGATGTTGATCCCTAAGTTTGATATTGGGATGTTGATCCCGGGTTCTTTTTGATCTGGCACCAGGAACAGGTTGATAACCTGGTACGACCCTAGCTTATCCGTGACGGGGCCCGAAAAGATAAAATTGGATAATTGGTTTTTTGAGTCTTTTCGGCTTTGGGTCGAGTCTTTTGGTTTGACTGTTATTTTCGACTTGAGTAATTTTTAGTGTTCNATCCGTGACGGGGCCCGAAAAGATAAAATTGGATAATTGGTTTTTTGAGTCTTTTCGGCTTTGGGTCGAGTCTTTTGGTTTGACTGTTATTTTCGACTTGAGTAATTTTTAGTGTTCATATTGATTGTCTTTCCTTCGTCGGTGAGCACTTCGGACTCACCCCTCACCTGCGGGCTTTCATCCCGTAGGATGAGTTATTTTTGGTACAGGATTGGTGCATTCCAGACAGGCTGTTGCGTTTCCCTTGGACAGGACTCGGATCCATAGTTTGCATCTGTGTCGCATACAGTGTTTGTGTGAGTTATTTAAGTCTTCCGCTGTGCAATGTTTTTGCTATTATTGGGCCATTGGGCCGGTTTTGTTATTTATGATGTTTATTGTTGTGGGCTGTTGAGCCCGGGTTTCAGTTGTGTACACTGTATGCTTGGGCTTATTTTGGTTGGGTTGTCACAGTTCCGGCTCGTGTTTACTGTGTACGGTAAATACGGGTCGGGGCGTTTCATTTATATTATCCCGGACGCATAAATATATATTATGGTTTTTATTAACTAAACATATATGAATTAATTAGGTTTAATTATAGTTAAGTCATTAATCAGGTTTGTTAATTAAGCCCAACAACGGCCCACATCACAAGACCGAGGCCAAGGCTTGAGCCAAAGCTTCAAACCCATCTACCTTTGACCCATCAGCCAAGTGAGCTCGGCGAGTTGACTCACCGTTGAGTCGATGGCGATGGCTCGTATGAGCAATGAAGGAGTACGGAGGGAGGGAGACCTGTTGGGTGTGGCTGTGATGAGTGGCAGTGCGAGGGCGAGTTGGGCGGCACAACTGGGGGTTGTCGTGGTCGGTGCGTCAAGTTAAAGACTTGCAGTAGCAAGTTGAGACACGACTCGACAGTTCTGTCACGACGGTGGTTGTAGTATACCGAGGAGGTAGAGGCAAACGACTTGAAGGAGCTCGAGATGGTGGTTCTGTTGTGGAGGTGTTGCAAGCGGCAACAGACGCTGGTGGTAATGGTCGGCAACAGTTGGTGATGGTGGGGTTTTGTCACGGCGGTGGTTGCAGTGTGCGAGGAGGTGGAGGTGACGACTTTGATGAGCTTGAGGTGGTGGTTTTGCAATGGAGGTGCTACAAGCGGCAGCAAACGCTGGTGGTGGTGGTCGGCTACAGTTGGTGATGGTGGGACAACGTCGAGCAAGTTGGAAAAGATGATGGGCTCGGTGTCGTTTTGGTTTTGTAGTCCTCCCTTCTTGGGGGGAGGAGGGTTTGGGTAGTTTGGAAAGCTGGGGTAAAGTAAGGAAACTAGGTTAGTTGAACTGGATACTAGGTTTTCGCTTTAGGGATGGCTGGAGCAGGCTGCATGGCTGCTGCTTTTATAGGCTTACGGCCACGCACACAGACAACAAAGGTAGTTGGCAGGTGGTTGGCACAGGTAAGCCAATTAGGTAAGCGTGATTGAAAAGAAAAGACTATAATGTCTTTCAACAACTCCCAGATTGAAGCGCCCCGACCCGTATTTACCGTACATAGTAAACACGTGCCGGAACTGTAACGACCCGATCAAACAAAGCCCAGCATACAGTGTATACAACAGAAAACTGGCTCAACAGCCCAAATCATAAACATCAGAAATCTGGCCCTTCGGCCCAACATCAAAACATATCACCCGAACCCGGGATCATCAATAACATCATAACCGGCCCAAGGCCCAACAAAATCAATAAATAGCACAGCGGAAGACTTAATAACTCACAAAGACACTGTATGCGACACATAATGCAACTTATGGATCCGAGTCCTGTCCGAGGGATAACGCTGCAGCCTGTCCGGAATGCATCACACTTGAACCACAAATAACTCAACCTACAGGATGAAAGCCCGCAGGTGAGGGGTGAGTCCGAAGTGCTCACCGACGAAGGATAGACAATCAATATGCAACACTATAAATTACTCAAGGTCGAAAACAGGCTAACAGTCAACACACCAAACCCAAAGACTCGACTCAAAACTGGTCCAAGACCAAAAAGACTTAAACAAAATCCAATTTCCAATTTTATCTTTCCGGGCCCCGTCACGAATAAGCTAGGGGTCAGACCTGGTTATCAACATATTTTGGGTGCCAGATCAAATCCAAGAGAGCCCAGGGATCGACATCCCAAAATAGTAACCCAGGGATAGACATCCCAAATATAATCACGGGATAGACATCCCAAGCATAGACATGTTTATCACAAGTAACCCAGATCATGGCCACCACAAAACAGTCTTTAACCATCGAGTCGTACCACTACTTACCACGTGACAATTATATTATCATCATCCACAACCAAATCTCAGGGATCAACATCCCTAACCAAAACACCGGGATAGACATCCCATCCAAAACCGAAGATCGACATCCTTATCACATTTTATTATTTAATCCATTAATACTTATACCAAAAGACACAAGATAAACCTCCAAAACTCAACGTACGCGGATAAACATCCCAAAGTATATCAAAGCATTGGGATAAACATCCCGAAACAACCCACAGCAAATGCAACAATCAATTGTGCAACAATCATCAAACACAACAACCGAGTAATACAGGCACATATAGAAGGAAATCCATCCTCACCTTAGCCGATTACTCAACTCTGAAACATCAACCGGTCCAAAGCCGGCTTCTAGGGAAACTGCCCGATATCAAACCTATACAACAAAACAATATATACTCACATAAGATGCACATAAGAGTATGCCATGACGCCAACACTGCGAAATAAACCCATCCCGGTTCATATCCTTTATTATCATCTTTACCGAAAATATTATACCGTACGTATATCCGAATATAATTTCGGTACCATACTTTAATTGAAAATCTTTTCAAATATTTCCATAAATTAATTATACTTTTTCCAAAATAGAATCACCATAATTTTCTGGAAAAGATATCATATGTATATATATATATATTCCAAAATATTTTTATAAAACTATTTACCATAATATAATTACCAAATATTATCATCTTTAGAAAACTATATTTCCAGAAAAAATAATCATACAAAATTATTTCCTGAAAATAAATACGAATTAATAAATATACCTATATTATTTTCCAAAGGTAAAATACTTTTCCAAGCAATTATATATCAAAGTAATTATATATTTCAAAACTATTACTTTTGTATACCATAAATACATATTTTCCAAAAAGGTAACCAGTTACCATAATTTTCCAGGGAAAATAATATATATTTAAAATTTCCAGAAATTATTTCCATGGTATATATATTTTTCCAAATAATATTAGTTTTTCCAAAACATAACTTAATTATTTATCAAAGTATATATATTTATATTTTTCTCAAAATACCAGAATTAAATTGACCATAATTTTCTCAAAGTGTATATATATTGTTTTCAAATTAAATACCAGAATAATTATAATTACTTGTTTATATTTTTTTATTTTTTTATTTCTAGACTGGGCCATAAACAGTGAGCCCATGCCCAGCCCAGGCCCAACCCGTCCAACCCAACAAAATCAGCAGCTCACTTAAAGAAACCCAGGTCCAAGCCCAGGTGTCAAGGTCCAGTACCACTAATCCAGGCCCGACCCAGCCCACGGTCAGACCCACGCGGATCCGGGTCGTCCCATTTCGTAAACGGGTCAAACCATTACATACGGGTCGCTCACCTTGTGCCGGACGACGGGCGGCGTGATCGGTACGGAGGCGGCGTCGCGTGAGGAGGAACGGGGGCGGCTGTAGCGGGGGAGAAAGGAAAGAGGAAGAACTGAGGAAGGGCGGCTGAGGAGAAGAGATCCGGCCCTCTTGTGCACGGTGGAGGCGGCAGGATGTGGCGACGGCTTGGCAGCGGCGGTGCAGACGGGGCGGCACAACAACACGAGGCGACGGCGGGCGACTACGAGCACAGGCAGCGCGAAACGAGGGGAAGGTGACGGTCGCCGATGGTCGCGAAGGAGGAGGAAGAAGGCGGCCTGCTCGGTCGTCGCGTCGGCTGCAGGTGACGATGCGCAGGCGGGCGAAGAAGAGACCCTGGTCGGCGGCGGGTGGCGAGCGAGGGGAAAAGGAGTGGAGAGGAGGGTGTGTGGTGGCTGGGCAGGCGCGGGTGGTGGTTTGGTGGTGGCGTTTGTGGTGACGGCCGGCGAGGGTGTTTGTTTGTTTTGTTTTCTGTTTTTTTTTTTATTTCCTTCCTTTCTGGTTTGTGAGTGAGGGATGGGTGCAGGATTTTTTTTGCAGGAAGATGAGAAAGGTGGCTATGGGTTAGCAGTGGTGTGTTGGTGGAGGTTCACGGGTGCAGAAGAAGAGAAAAAAAAAAGAAGAAGATAAAAATGGGTGGCAACGCGGGTTCACAGGGAAAAAGAGAGGCAGACACAGGCGTACAGGAAATGGCAGCTCACAGGCGACACAGGAGAAAAGAAAGCGCCGCCTGCATTATTGCCACAATAATGCAGGCGTGTCCAAATCGGACCAGAAAATAACTGCATACCCCCTTAGTTATTTTTCCGGTGTGATTTTTTCTGAGAATTCCGGGACCCGAAAAATACCAACTTTGGTCCGTAAAATCCACGGAAAAATTGCGAGCGCGGGAAAAGACTCGGTTTCGAAAAACGAAGCTCGATTTACCTTGAATTAATTACCCAAGATTAATTCTTTCGATAAATCACTGTAAAAAGACTTTTATAGTCCCGGTAAAAATCCAAATTTTTACCCGAACTGTTACACAGATTGTTTTGTCCTCAAGAGCATTTTCATCCTTTTACAAACTTACCCGAAAAATCTAACTTGATCTCGGAAATTTTTCAAAAATTCTCGAATTGTCGGGTAACTCTCGAATTTGGAATTCAAAATTCAGCTAGTTGTAAGATAATTTTCTAATTTGAAAACAAACAATAAAAGCTAGTTTCAGACTGAAAAATGTTGACTTCGGTAAAAATGCATAAATTTTACTGGGTCGTAACACCTAAATACAAAAAAAGTTGCTAAATCCTAACAGCTCTAAATTCTAAATGCTAAAACTCTAACCCTAAACCATAATACTTAATTCCTAAATAATAACTAGTACACACCCCGTGCAATATACGGGTGTGGAAATTGAATATCTTGCTATATTAATTAAAAAATTCAAGAATTTTTCTTTGATAGTTTTTTTTTAAAAAAATATAATTAATATTTAATTAATTACATAAGATAGTACAGAGAAATTATTGATAAAAGTGCATTAAAAAAAACACAATCAATATAAATTGAAAAGTTACTCCCAGATCTTATCATCTTATCATCATTTTTTATCAAAAAAGAGAAAAAAAAACGTCCAAATCCATATTTTTACAGTTTTGCTAAACCAAATTGATGCTGGACAAAAAGGGGGAGGGTATATGTCTTGATATATATATATATATATATATATATATATATATATATATATATATATATATATATATATATATATATATATAAACTTAAACTGTTATATCCCGAAATCCTAAAACCTAAACTCTAAAATCCTAAATCTTAAATGCAAAACCTCAAACACTTCTAAAGTTAAATTTAGAATTTTATGATTTAGGATTTTAGTATTATAATTTAGCGTTCATGAATTTTGAGAGTAAAGGATTTGGGGACTTTAGGTTTAAAGCTTTATGATTTTAGGTTTTAATGATTTTAAGGTTTAGGCTTTAGGGATAATAGGATTTAAATATTGTAATTTTTTATAATTAAAACTGTGCGGTTTAAGGTTTAGAAATTTAAGATTTGGGGTTTAGGGGTTAGAGATTTAAGACTTTTAAGTCGTAGGATTTGAGATTTTTTTAGTTTAGGGTTTGTTGGAAAAAAAATTCATGAACCTCTCCATTTTAACTTTTTGTTTTTTTCTTTAAACTTAAAGTTTGAATTGAAGGGCTAAAAAATAACTAGTTTATTCACAGAAAACTTAAAGGGAAGAACTTGACAAAAAATAGATTTAAAACTTATTTTTGTTGTACTTAATCAACGGAATAGGATTCAAATGGGTTTCTTGAAGGTACTTTTGTTTTTTTAGTTGCGAAAAAAGAAAAGATTTAAGTCTTGGAAAATAGTTATCCCGTAGAATATTGAACCGGATTTACCAACCCATATTAATTTGTGGCTCGGAAGAAAAAAGAAAAAAACAAAATTGTTTGTAGTTTGTCCTCTCTTGGGTTGGTTTCTTTCTCCTCGTGTTGGTTCTCTGTAAGGAAGGATTGCTGTTGATTATCTCTCTCGTAGATTACCTTAAACTTCACCCTCTTCTTAATCGTGGGGGTGGAGAAGAACCCTTTCTACAATAATTTGCTCCCACTCCACTCACAACTTCATCGTCGGTAAGTAGTACTGTCTTATCTCTCAATTTTATGAGTTTATTCTTTATCCAATGTAACACATATTTATATTTATATGACCACCATCTGTTTGCTAATTCGTGTCACTGAAACAAACAAACATGTTTTGGTCTTGTCTACTACACTCAATTTTGAGAATGTGAAATGGACACTATAATTTGCTAATGCGTTTTGCTTGTATTGTGGCAGCGGATTTGGGCGCTTTGGTGTGGAGTACGGTGATTGGAGGCCAGGGGGAGTTGCTGGATTCCGGCCACACTGTGAAGTGTGAACTCATTCCTCGGGTTTGTGGTATAAAACGGTGAGAACTATTGCTCGCCATTTTTATTATAAACAAAACTGTCGCTTTTGCTTTTGCTTCCTGAAGCGCCTACCCTCTCCCCTGCCTTTGTTGCCTGGGGAAAAATTTCCATTACCTTCCCACCAAACTGTAGGAGAAAAGTGAGGATAATAGCTGCAGGGAGGCCCATATAAGTAGTAAGCACCTAGAGATATAATGCACCAGGGGGCATTCTGTTATAGTTTATAAGTCATTCTTATAAAACTACTTTATTATAAAAGAAAAAAAATGTTTGTTGGTAAATTAGTTGCTTGCTGGTGTTGATATTTCTTCCACCTAGATTCCATCTTCTTTTCCAGATGGAAATGTGTGATCTTTCAACCCTTGTTAGAATTAGGACTGATCATTGGGCCATTATAATTGTTGTGCTTGTGGCATATGTGATCTGCTGTGGCCTTCGTAGGATAAGTATTGATTGCCTAGCTAATACAGCCCATTAGGATAAGTATTGTAGGATATATATATTGTTACTTTCAGATGTGTTAGTGTGTACCTTGAAATGTTATTGTTGAATAATCTTATGTTTGTCTTTATATCTTTCTTCAACGTTCACTGAGAATGAAATTGACTGTCCTGTTGGCCTTTCTAGATTGAAGGCCGAACATTTGTGGTTACCCTCAAATTTTTATCATGTGGCCCCGTTTTCACACTTTCACACTCGATTGTTTTCAGCTGCTTTTGAACTAGCAAATTGCACTTGTGGATTTCAAATACTGACTCTCTGTATTCTGCTTGTTATATTTTGTTTGCTCAGGTGATGCACACATGAAGGTTAGGGTGGCATGCAGGAAAGTCCTTGATTATATTCGTTATGATCTGAAAGAAATAGCATTTCCATCTTCATTGCCAGATCCTCCTCACATAAAAAAACGACCCAAATTGACCTGGAATGATCGATTTCTTGTAAGCTTTTCCCATCCTCTACTTGAACTAGTAAATTTAGCTCACAGTGGATGTTTACAGGTTTACCATTTGTTATTGGGGGATTCTTAGCGCCTTTCATCCGTTATCTTCTGTTTAGATTTTGAAGGAGGCCTCAAGGCTCTATGCTGCAAGTTGGGTACGTGATATTGGTCCTGAGCTTCGCCCCAATGATTTCAAAAAAGATGAAGAAGGTCATGAAGTTGGATCCAGTGCAAAAAAGAGTACCACAACTCAAAAGGAAGAGCCCTCAGTGCTTGAAGATCTTGGTGAGGAACCTCTTCCTCTCATTCATATCTTGATCGTAGATCATTGTACTTTTATGGTTATTGTTTTATTGGGGCATTAGAATTCAACTAACAAATGTTTCCCTTTGCTGTTTGACCTGGTTCTGCTACTCCTCAGAAACATTATAGTCTTCATTGTGTGCTGTGTTCTTACAACATGAAAACTGCATTTACAAGCCTTATTCAAAGCTGTTGCTATCAACAATGTTGCTTCATTATTGCTTTCTTGAAAATAGGAGCAATTAGCATGCCCGTAAATGTGCTTCAGGCTATGTGATTTCATTTGGTTGTCGACAATAATGAAGTCATGAGATTTGGAGTATATGGGAAATAGTAATGGCATATAGGAGAATGGTTTAGTGTTGTTTGACTTCTCGCTTCAAACAGTTTTGCTTATATGTATTAGGTTTTAGTAAGAATTAATATCATGTTTCAGGCATGTTATCAAAGGGCTCAGTAGATGGAAGTATGTTGTTTCCTCTGTGGATCAGAAAACCTTGTTTATTTGAGTTGTTGAGACTTTTCTTATGACCTTTTCTTACCACTTCTTAATAGCATTTTGGAATCAACTCGACTTTATATTCATTTGGGTGATGTACAGGATCTGATGCTTAGAACTGATGGCATGAGATTTTCATTTGTTAAATTCCAAAATTGTAGTCCCCATAACTCCCAAATCTTCCAACATGTAGGTCTACAATCTTGATTAACAAATCCTTCCAAAACCTTCAGATTTCAGTTGTATAGATAGGCTTTCACATTACCATATGTATGGCCTCATTCATGTATATCATTGAAAGGATATCTTTTTGTCCAACTAGTGGTCTTGGTTTGGTGTGGGTTTATTTTTACATTGTAATCTTTTCTTGTTACTTGGGGATTGGTGATCTGGAGTCAATGCTTTGAGTAAGAGTATGCGCGGTGTACTCAAGATAAGCACCTCTGCTTCAAATATCTCACTGCATTTAGAATTATTTTTCTCTAGCACTACTTTAGATTTGTTATCTAGATTCCAATGGTTTGTGTAAAAGAAGCCACTCTATTGAAGTGTCTACTTGTTACTATATTCCATAGCACTTAGGATTTCTGAGGAATCTATTTGAAAGGATAAATGTATGGTTTTGTTATCTTGGTAACAAACTTAAGATTGGGTCATGTAAATAGGGGCGTTCTAGAAGTTGTATAGCTCTGACAATATGGAAGAAAGATATTTAAAGCATGTGCATTTGTGTTGCAAGGTAGATAACTAGGTGAGGATCTGCTACTTGGATTCCTTTCCAAAAGATTCTATATCAACTCATGGAAGTAGTATTACACAATAGCAACACTGGTTACTAGAAAAAAGGGTAGATTTCCTGAGTTTTTCATTTGACTACTGAGAAGTGAAATTTTTTCTTTTTCCACCAGTTGTTCTCTTGACTATCTACAAAAAGTTTCCTGGTTACTTTTCAAAGAGTATTGAGATAACTTCTTTTCTTAAACTATAATAGGCTGATGTGATTATTTTTCATTATATGGTCCTATCTGCACATATATATAAATATATATGTATATATATATATCTATATATTGTTGTTTTGTTCTGAGATTTGCCTCTATTTTTTCTGTTTTTGTTCTTGACTGCAAACAGCGGTGGCTGCACGAGGAGGTATGGAGACATTGAGGCCTGCTTTGCAGCGGGTGTACATGACAAGAGCGTCTGCATATAGAGATGCTCTGAAAAGTTTTATAGAGGGATATCAAGAAGGTGTCCAGCAGGTCAGAGATAAGAAAACAGAATCTAAAACTCAAACTGAGGGCGATGCTCCTGAGAAGTCAGCTTGACTCACTGCAGTCTAATCACATTACAGGTTTTTCTGACTGAGACATCAATTGTTGAGACCAGTCATAGACCACTTGTTGGTGCTGAATTTTATGTGAAGGTTGTTTTTCTAGAGAAATGATACTTGAAGTTACTAACACACTTGTTGCCTGACATTTTGAGGTTTTTATTGTATAGTTAGCCAAATTCTGATATGAATAGACTGGACTTTCTTCTTGTCTTGCAATTCGTATTGGAGAGATAGTTTTACAGACTGCTTAAGTTTTATATCCTACTTGCATGGGGTTAGCACTTATGTTTCTGTGTTTCTGGAAACTTCTTGTTTGTATTAGTTTGTGCAAAATTCTCGTCTCATGTGGTAGCAAACAAAATTCTCATCCACAATGGTTTCTGGATGCTGTTTAATGCTTATGTTTCTGAAAGAATACCATTATGTCAATTGTAGAGCTTGGACTGTGGGCACATAAGCACATAATGGTAATATTCCGACAACAATATATTTATCTCAAGGGAAATAGGAATGCTTCTCCTTTTCACAAACTTTGTTTCTTACTTCTGTATTTCAGTTCATTTTCTTTTCCCTTGTTGCTGTCTAGGATAAACTGAGGTTCACATAAGGATAAAAGTATCAGAAAACTCATTTTTCTACTCACCAAGTGATTAGACATGTGATTATTTCAGATATAACCTCATTATGGAATGAGTTAAGGGTTTATTAGGAAAGATAAAACTGTTGCATCAAGCTGATAGAATAAGTAAATAGGTATCGGTTGTCCTCCCCTCTTCAGGGATCTTAATTAAGCTAAGATTGTCCTTTGGTATCTAAGTTAATGATCGGATTCGGTATTTGCACATCATCCAAAGTTACGCTCGGATATGCTTTATGAATCTAGGAAATTTGGAAATGATTAAGATCCACCTACTGCATCCTAAAAGTAGTAGAATTGCTCACATTTTAGTTTGGAGCGCCATAATTGGTTTGATGTAGCCACAGTGGGTGTGATATGGCAGGCGAAAAGTGAACTCATTCCCTTGCTGAGCTACGCCTCTTTGCATTACATATATATGGGCTGTGGAGTCAACCGTCAATCGTTTTACTGATGCAAAGATTAGCTCAGAAACTGATCTGTGCTACGGTGTCATAGCTGGTCTACATTTTACTAAGAGGAGGTTCTACGAAAGTTTTCCAAAGAATGTTGCTATGTTTCCCCATATCCTGGCTGCTGCTTTATTTCTGCTTTTTCAATAGCTTTCAGTTTTTTAGGGCCTGGCCCAATTAGAAGGTATTCCCAAAATGTGGTGTCGTATTTGTTACTTTATGACCAAAAGAAAAACGGGTTATATATATGTTTAGTCCCTCTATTATATCGAATTGATAAGAATGGTCCCTTTATGCTAATTACGATTAATTAGGTCCCCTTACTCTTCTAAAATGATAAACTTGGTCCCCCAGTCCGGTATAATTCGTAATTAGCTGACGTGGCACTGTTCAAGCACCTATGTGGGCCCCACATGTCAGAAAATGAAATTTAATATTATTTTCACGGCTGACATGTGGGGCCCACATTTGCCACGTCAACTAATTACCAATTAAACCGGATTGGAGGACCAAATTTATCATTTAAGTTGAGTAGGGGGACGTAATTAATCTTAATTAGCGTAGAGAGACCATTGGTGTCAATTCAATATAGTAAAGGGACCAATCATATACTTATTCCAAATAAAATTATATAAAAATATAAAAAAGCTACATGGAAAAAGGATGTACCAGAGGTAATATATATATTCTCTCTTATTAAGCCTCTAAAATTTAAAAAATATATTGCACAACTTCAATTACTAAAAATAAATATAATTTTTATGTAATATATAGAGGATAAATATAAATTTTTTAAAACTTATTTCTAATTAAAACTAAAAAATAATTATTTTTATGTTACAAATTATTTTTTAATAAAAGAGGTGAAATTTACAAATTAAAGATGTTGATACAAGTAAATAAGAAAATAAGTTCTAAAAAATAAATATAGAAAAAATCAATAATATAAATGATAAAGACATAGAATATAAGTTCAAATAATATAAATCCTTATACAATGACATTCTAAAGTTAAAATAAAAATGAAAAAAAATTGATTTGAAAAACTCTTTGTGAAGACTAAATTTTATGATTAAATTTTTAAAAAATTATGATAAATTATTTTGGATAAATATGACATTTACATAATTAGTTAAAGTATCAAGAAAAATGAATAAAATATTTAGTCCAACACAATGAACTATTAAAATTATAAAATAAATATGATATATAAAATAAGTATGATATATATAGAAAGTAAGAAATAAATTAAAATAATATTTATTCAATATAAAAAGAAAGTCATGTATCACAAAAAATTAATAACAACTTGTTACGATAAACTGAATACTATCAAAATATTAATAAGATAAAAACTGAGAAATTTATTATAAATAATTATTAAAAATAAGTATAAAATATTTCTATAAGATTAAAGAGACAATTTTTTTGTATAGAGTATTCTATCTCACAAAATAACTAAAAAGGTTCTAAAAAATTTTGCTAAGTTAAGTTTTAGAGTAAAAAAAGTTATATGTAAAAATTAAAATAAAAAAATAATGTAGAATTAATATAAAATTTTAAATAAAAAATTAAATATATAAAAAATACTAAAAATATATTGGTACAAAATTTTTATGAAAAAAATAAAGGTTATAAATCAACAAATAATCTTTATATTGAAGAAGTTAGCAAATAATAAAACCTATACACAAACATTATATTGAATGTATAAATAGTATACCAACTTAAAAATACAAAAACATCTATATGTAAAGAGAAGAAGATGAAAAGATAAAAATAATAAGAAATAAAATTAATTTTAAAAATTGAGCATGTCTAGTAAAAAATACAAATAATATTATTTTTTTATCAAAAAGTTAGTTAAAAGTATAAACTAAATTATAAATAATATAAAAGTGGTTAAATATATAATTAGTCTCCTTACTATATTGAATTGATTAATTACATCCCCCTACTCTTTTTAAATGATAAATTTGGTCCTCCGCATGGTTTAATCAACGATTAGCTGACGTGGAAATTGTGGGACCCACATGTCGATTAAAAAATAATAAATATTCATTTTTCTGACATGTGGGGCCTACATAAATGCTTAAACAGTGCCACGTCAGCTAATTATGAATTAAACCGGTCAGAGGGACCAAATTTATCATTTTAAAAGAGTAAAGGGACCGAATTAATCGTAATTAACATAAAAGGACCATTCTTAACAATTCGATATAATAGAGGGACTAAACATATGTATAACCCAAAGAAAAACTATCTTCTTTCTGCAAGGGAGATAGCACTAACTTTTTTCTAACATTGGATGAACTACAAGTTGGGCAGTAGTACGGATTTGTTCTTTTTATAATAAATTGATAAAGATGTGTTTGTCTTCCTATTGAGTTTTTTTTTTTTTTCCCCTCAAAGTTACTTCGCTTTTTGATTGATTGTTCATTCCAGAGTTAAAGGTGCAAACTTCTCGTTGTAATTAGTGAGGTCCTAGAACAGGACAGAGGACGTCTAGCATAAGGCTAGCTCGTTGTATTTTGTATTTGTAACATTCAGTTATAGCATATATATATCATTTCCCGGTTTTCAACCAAAAAAAAAAGGTGCAAACTTCTCTTGTGCTGGTTACTACTTTTCAGGAATTCTCATCTGGTCTCTATATAATAGTTATCAACAAGCTATTTGTATTTACTCTACAGGGATAACTGCAAAAAGAACTTGATAATGGGAAACAACACTGAAGTGAAGTGGGAGGATAAACTTAGAGAAGAGAAAAAAAATCACATGTTGTTTCTATAGTGGCACTGTACTTATTTCATGCATGATTGAATTATTCTTTCAGGTGAGAGTCCCTTCATTTCTTTGATTGGTCGCTATTATGCCAATGATAACAACACATCCTTTGGGACCATCCCACTTGTAGAGCACTAAGCACTGGACACCATAGGATGCGGAGGTCAATGGTAGTTCTTGCGCCTGAAATCTTTCTCGGGCCCCGATAATCACTTAACACTGTTTCGGTCATTCCATCAGGTAACGGGAAGTCTCTCTTTTTTTTTTCTTTTTTTAATTTAACCAATTGTGATTGTATGGCTTTGTTTACTTCGCTTCGCTAGTTGAATGTTGAGTTGACATGTGACCACAAACTAAAAGTCTTTGTTTTCCTCTTCTTTTTTCTTTTTTTTTTTTTCCTGGTTCAATGTATATAAACTGTAAAAGAATTAGATCAATGCCCTGAGTTCAGCCTCGTACTCAGTGTTGCCATTTAGGAGAGCTTATTTTATTTGGTCTGAGTTTATTATTTAATTATGAATTTCGTTGGTTTTTGTCATGAGTTATGCTTCTTTCTTGCCAACTTTTTCTGGAGGCTGATGAGAAACCTAGGCTAAACTCCTGCCCTTCTCCCAGCTAAAAGTCCAGTTTGTTGTGGCTCGAGTTGTCTTGTGTGAAAAAAACGAGAAACAAGTGCTTAAAATGTTTAGGGCGGATGGAAGCATTCCATGGAAGAGTTTAGTTAGTTGGCAGGAGTGATGAGTGTGGAGCCAGTCTCAGTGACGTACAATGCTTCAATTACTTTGACAGCATTTGCGTGATAACAACGTTATTGCATGAAGCCAACAGGTTGCAGTGATGATAAGTGAATCATCATCAATTCTTGCAAATTGCAATAGGCGCCTGTTTCCTTGAACTCTTTGAATCAAATCTGCAAACGACAGGAATTGAGCTTGCTCTTTTGGGCAGACACAAGCTTGAAGACAGCCCAAGCATGTAATGGAATTTTATGTTGCTGTCACGGGAAAAATAATGGCGTGATTGTATCTTTGTTAAAATGTAAATAATACATTGTCGTTAACAATGAGAGGTCTATTTTTGCTTGCTGTCATATCAATGAAACCGAGGTGAAGAGTAATAATGGAATCTCTGTAGATTTTAACCCCTGCCCAATTTTACTACCTTGTGTTATTGAGTAGAGTTTTGCTTTCTCCCTAAGATCAGGACTTGAGAAATTTGGATGGCAATTGCTCCGCACATCATTACCTGACACCAGTAGTAGCATGCTTCTTATCAAATGTGTGTTCTTTTTTTTTTTTATTATTATTTTTATTTTATCAAGTGTGTCTAGACTCTAAAGAGTTGTTGCAATTGCAACCAATTGTCCAAAGCGCTGACAGCACTGAAGACAAGTTATGTCAGACTGATGGCTTTGCAATAAATCACAAATTTATATTGGAGATAAGAAAACAGAGAAGAAGCGAGAACATGCTACTATATATCTATTATGACTGACTATCCCTCAAGTTTCATCAGAAAAACAAATGCTATCTCTTGATTGATCCATACGCCATGGGAGGCAGGCACAGAGTGAAAAAAGCAAAGCATCAAAAACAGCTTGTGTTAGATGATATATGTGATGGTGAAGATGTTGAGACTTGAGAGAGAGGGAGAGATAGAGACAGAGGAACAGGGGAGGAGTGGGCTAGGTAGCTAGTAGTAATACTGGGCTGTCATCCATCTATTCAAGTCCACCCCCCCTTCTCCCCCACTCGGTTTTCATTTTACCCACCACCAGCAGCACCCACTACACCATACCCTCCTTCCTTCCCTTCCATTATTATGATTATTATGAGCCCCTATGAAAAATCTCCAGGCAGAATCCCAACAGTGCCCAAATAGATTCCTTCCTGATATCATTCCCAGGAAATCAAGATTTCCCCATTTTGTATTTCTGACATCAGCATTGGCCCCTCCCTCCCTCCCTCCCCTTCTTTATTGGGGCCCCATCTCCCATCCCTTCCTTTTACCCTTGTGTGTTTGCCCTCTCCACTAACAAAATCCTCCTCACCAATTCATTTCTCACCAGGCTTGAAATTTGCACCTGAAATTCAGGGATTTTTTTCTATTCCTTCTCTGGATACGAAAATTTTATTCTAATTTTTTTCCCTACTAGGTTTTTTTTTTTTCTTTTTGACCTTGCAAGTTGTTGGGGGGGTTTCTAATGAAGTCAAATCCAGGGATGTCACATCCCACAGATCTCTTATCCTTGGCGATTTCCCATCTGGTTGACATCTCGGGAGAGGGTGATATCCTGTTTACAGGTACACACACACACAAATATTCGTGAGAATGTAATTATCTGTGTACTTTTACTTCCATAATGCCCAAAAAAATGGCCTAGTATAGTACATGTGCCTAACTTTCATAAAAACCCAGTTGACCATCAATTATTATTTCAAAGTTGCTTAATTATTGACTTTCCATGATTGTCATGTTTATTTCGGTGACTTGACACTTTTATTAGAATTTTGGTCAAAAAGGAATTGTTGACCCTACCTAGGTATTATAACAGGCACAGCTAAACAACAATGCCGCGGTGTTCCCAGTTAAAACACATGAGATGATGGTACCTACTAGTACTACTATTATAAAGGAAAAGAGTTTCGCGTTCTTTCTTTGTTTTTTTTGTTTTGAAAAATATCTAGTACCAGTAACTACCCTCGCAGGTGATTAGTAGCTAGGACACATACAAAACATTGATGTTATCTTCTTCTTCTTCTTCTTCTTCTTCTTCTATTTTTTTTTTCTTTTGACAAAAAAATAGATTGATATTTTCAACTACACACAAACAAGAGACCAATTCAATAAAAAGTAAGTTGACATTAATTTGGTTAGGCATGGTCGGTCAGGTTTTCGTGCCTTGGTTCAACTCTAAAAGCTTGGAAAAGCCAAACTTTGCAACCAGGGTCCCACTTATCAAATCCATCAACTCAAGTTTAAACAGTAAAGTTGTTAGTTCTTTGGATTAATTATTTCCTAATTGTTCACTTGTAGTATTATTATTGTATTAATTATATATGGTACTAATGTAGCATCTATCATGTAGTATAAAGCACACAGCCCAAATGAAGAAATAAAAATGAAAAAGTCCAAGTCCAGCAGGTTCCTTCCTAAAGGTACCTACCTACCTAATTAATCAAAAGCTCCAAAACTCAATAGACTAATGCAATTTGGGCATGTGCCAGGTACTTGGCCTAACAAATTATATATTGCATATCTGTCTCACCATAGGAAACAGATAACTATAAAATTTACACATAAAAATATGATGATCCACCATGATATCAATTTTAATTTGAACTGCCATTTCTTAAAAAAGAATGTATAACCAAACTTACCATGGGATTGTGACCGTGGAAAGAATAAGGAGCAGAGTGGGAGTAGGACTGGAAGGGAGGGCCCTGGCTTGACAAAGACGAGGCATCAGGTGTGGATGGCTCCCCCTCATCAAGTTGGCACTCCAAGTTCACCCCAAATAGCCTCAATGTCTTTGAGTTCCCTGCTGGCATCGTTTGATTCTGCTGCCCAACACTCCCTGCAAAAAATTATTAATAACAATAATTGCAAAGAAAGCATATAATTATAAACACGTCGTAATCCTTAGTATCAAAAAAAAAAAATAGCATAAAAAAAAGCACGTCTTAATCCAAGTAACTATCACCAGTTTCTGGCTCAGCCTCTAAAGTAAAAAAGTACTTATATTCCTTTTACACACAAAGATTACTCTGGACGGTGAACCAAACGTCTTCAATTCCCTATTTCCATTTAAGTATAAGCTACAACATTGCCCCATACATATCCACAAAAAAAATTCCTGAAGCAATGTCGTTCAAATTCTAAAGAGAAGGTAGCAGTATATTAGACACACAACTCAACATATATTTCCAAGTATAATTCTTGAATAACAATTATTAGCGTCTATTAATTGGAACATACACTAATTAATACGAATAACTATCTCAGAAAACCTGAAACAAGCCACATTCCTCCAAACTAATTGGAAGGTGTTTTGTCTCGCATTTCAATGCATGTATTCAACAATTCCCAAAAAGAAGAAAAAAAAACCCACATATTAGACAACAAAAAGAAGACCATGATGAGAAGAAGAAAAGGAAGGAAAAAGAAGAAGAGATAAAGGAAAAGAGGGAGAGAGAGAGAAGTTACAGTAAAGGTAACAAAAATATTATATACCTGCATGAAGAGAGTCAGGTTGGTATGGCACACTTGTAGTATTAACATTAGCCCCATGGCCATGTTGCACACCAGGAGGATAAGGGTGGTAAGCAGAATTGGAAGGAGACGAACAAGAATACAATCCTCTGCCCCACACCCCACCACTACTCCCCTGCACCATCATCCCAGAAGAGCTAGTAGTTGTAGCGCTGCTGGTCTCCCCTTTCCTCCTCCAACCAATGAAAAACCTATCAGCTTCCGTACGGTGTCGTTCGAACAAGACGACGTCCCCTGCATCCAGTTGCTTCTCTTTGACATACCTGCTCCACCCTTTAGTCAAGACATAGCTTTGGCTGCTGTTCCAGTAGGAGTACCTGAATCTCCAGTACTTGCCCGCCTCGTCCTCAAAGCTCAGCAGCAACCCTTTATCCCCAGACTCACCATTCAGCGGGAAGTACTTCTCCGCGTGTTGCTTTGGTATCACCAGCCGGTTTAGCTTCCCCACATCGCTTGGTGTCAAGGGTTTTTCGAACATGGGTTCTTTCTCTAACACTGCTACTTCTTGTAATTCATGTTCCTGTTCCTGCTGATCTTGCTGTTGTTGCTGCTGCGCCTCTTCTTCTTGGTCTTGTTCTTCATTGGAATCTTCTTGGTTCAGATTGATATTGAGGGTGGGGTTTTGGGGAGGGAACATGGAGTGGTTAAGCCAGGTGTTGTGGTGGAGGTGGTGGTGGTGATGGTATTTATGGAATGGAAGGGAAGAAGTCCAAGAAGAAGAAGAAGAATTAGGGTGTGGGTTGTGTGGTGCTTGGGAAGAAGTGTTTGGGCTTGGTTCCATGATGTGTTGGGGTTGTTGCTGTGCCCACCAGAGGGCCGTTTCTGGAAGGTCTGTGGAGAAGTGGTTTATGGACATTTGAAAGTGAGAGATAGATAGAGCTAGGGGCAGAGAGGAATAGATGGGACTTTTGAGGTGTTTTTGTAATAGAGGAAAAAAAAAAGATTTAAACTGTGCCAGGAGGAAAGAAAGAAAGAAAGAAAGGAGGAGGCGTTTGTGGGCAAGTAGTAGAGGCGTGATGGTTATGGGTTTTGATGTGAGAGAAGTGAGAACTATCCCTATTTGATATAGCTATAGCCGGATATGACAATGTGTGTGTGAGAGAGAGAGAGAGAGAAGAAGAAGAAAAAAAATTTGGAAGGGAGGGAGGGAGGGAGAGGGGGGTATTGCAAGTACAATGGTACTTTTAAGGTTTTGCGTGATGAAAAACAATTTTCATACGTATGTGACATGTCTCAAGTTTACATACACAAACTTCTTTTCTTTCCTCTCTTGGCTTTGTTGGGTTTTAACCAGCTTTGGAACTCGAGTTGTGTTTCCTGTATGGTAAAAAGGATGATGGGAGGGATTTAAGTATTGCCTAATTAGGCAGGACACGTATCCAGTTCACGAATACCGATTCTTCTTTCCTTTCCTTTCCTTTCATTTTCTTTTTAATTTTTGTTCCTTTTGATGAACTGCAGGTTCATGAATAGTGTGATTTTGAGGGTGAAAGGAAGAGAGAATCTGCGAGGTGAATAATAATTTTTGTGTCATTAAAAAACAACCCTTGTTACTTCATTGGCAAACAGATCAAATCGTGGGACCAACCTGACGTATCCTTAGTTTTGTGTTCCTAAATACTACTCCAGTTGAGTTTACTTTAGTGAACATGGAACAACAGTTTCATATGTATGAGGCTGTTTTTTCTTCGATCTGCTTAAGATTTGACTGGGGAGCAACTTAATTGTGCATATGTAAATACTCGGTGAAAATTGACTCAAAACATTAAAAAAGGAGGGGAAGGGAGTTTTTTTTTTGGTCGAGGAGAAGAGAGTTTTCAAAGCAAGCAAACTTGCACTTGAATATATGTAGCTAGAGTTTTTATTGGATGAGTTATATATATATATATATATATATATATATATATATATATATATATATATATATATATATATATATTAGCGGCAGTTGCGTTTAGCCTTTCATTCTTTATCTTGGAGGAGGATGACCAAATTAATTACAAGGAAGGAAGTGGTAAAATGTTGGTCATGTGGAGCAGGAGAACAAGTGGGAATTAAGGGAGTGGTCCATTGAACGAACGTATATTTGGTGAATTTTTGGGTCTCCAATGCGTGAGAGAATAGTATTTTTGTCACGTGCATGACAGCATTATTGATGTTTGGCCATTCCTAAGTTTTTAAAGAAAGGAGGAGGAAGAGCAAGGAATCGATTTGGGGGGTTGGGTTGGGGTGGCGGGTGAGGTGAGGGGTTCTGTGGGAAAAAAAAAAAAAAAATCCCACAGATCCGTTACCTTTCCAATAAGCAGAGATCAGATGAGATAAGCTTTGTCCAATTGGAGAGAACCCTTTTGGGTCAGTCGTGTTTGAATTCCATCCTCACACTCTAGCTCTAGCCATTCTCTCTCTCTCTCACACACATATATTAATCACAAACACTACTACGACTTACTCGCCAGGGTCTCTGCCTGCCTATATATTTTATTTTTGTATAATTATTCTTTTTAAGTTAGATAGATGTGTCTTTTTCTATAAGTCCCAGACAAAACCCACCTCAATTTCCAGGTAGATTCAGACACACTTTTCTCCCCTACAAGAGAGGGTGGACTAGTTGTTAATTTTAAGTACGTACATATTATATGTTGGGGCACACATAATAGAGGTTGTTGGGTTGTGTTTTGCATATCTAATACAAACAATATGATTGTGTCATCTTAATTTTATGCATGGATGGATTCTCTCTCCCCACATATACTACTTAACTAGTAGTACATACTACTAACAAGTTGCACACCTCAAGCAGCGAACTAGCTTTTTCTATATATTATCTTTTTGTTTATCTATATATTATGTATGTACACCAGGCAAGGCAACTGGGTCTCTCATTCATGGCATGGCCATGATTGGGGTAAGTCGTGGTCCTAAATCTGACGGTCCAAAAAATCACCACCACCACCATATTATTAGTATAATATTGGAGATGCAAATGTTAATTATATGGAGACTGTTCATCTGGTAGTAATTGATTGGGTATAGCTCTCTCAACAACACAGCTTGGCCACGTAGCTAGACAAGAATGGGAATCCTTGACCATGAAGAAAGCGTAGGTCCGGGTGAGGAATCTGCCATGTAATCCGTGGAGGGGTTTACTGTATACTACTATATTGTGTGAAACGCTTCCCATAGTTTATTACACAAAAGTGGGAAACAGGACAGAGACAATAGATATAAGAGGAAAGGGGTAGACTGATGAATTTGATGATATTTGCGAATGAAACAAAAATAAAGATTTCTATATCTGGGAGTTCCTCAATTCCCAAGCAAAACCCACCTGGGTGTGTAAGACCCATCCGTGAGACTTTTCTTCACTACACTCCATGCATCTCTTTTTGCAATAAATTTATTTGTTAAAAAACAGAAACTGCTCTAAGCTGTATCCCTGCATGCTTACAAACAAACTCGCTTTTTCGACCTAATCATGTAACTTGCTCAAGTATATTTTTGATATACATCCCGATTTTCAACCAAAAAAAACTCGCTTTTCCGATAAACATGACGTTAGAAGTGTGGTGTGGACGAACAAACAACGTATAAAATTGAGTGATTTTCTTTTCTTCTTTTCTTTCTTTAAAAAGAAAACTGTGAATGAATGATTGATCAATTCCTGGCCAATTACTGTTTTATAACGTGGAGTTAATAATTAGTACTGTATGCAATAATACTGATGATTATTAATTAATTGTGCCAGTAAATATAAAAGAATATATACCTGTTTGGCTGCTTCAGATTGGTAAATGAGTGCAGTGAAGCAGTAGTATACAGTTCATGTGCCAAAGACCAAGAACAGTGCATCCAAATCTAAAGGTTGATTCGCCTCTCATGTAATGATAAGGAAAATTAATATTTTTAAAATTCAAATGTTTAATTTTTCGTAGCATGCACAATTTATTCTCTACCAGCATCCAGCGGCAGACATATATTTACAAGTGAGATATATATATAATTTCAAGTTTTCTATTGCTATATATAACAATAACGAACCCTTTTTTTTCTCAATTCTGACAAAAACATTTAGGTAAGAATAATTGGAAATGACAGATGTCTTGTAGTCTTATGAACCATATACAATTTGTGATCAGAGTGAGGCAACTTTGGGATTTGGATCCAGTGATGGTTTTACTGTAGTGTTATAGATACTGCATTTTGCTTGTAACTTTGATTATTATTCCTCTCTTCTTGGAACTAGCAAAGAATATTTCTACTGATCAAAGATTTTATGTCAAGGGATATATACGAGCCCTCTGATCTATCTCATCAGTTCTCAAAATTTTCCTCTCTTTCCATGTTCATATATATATATATAGAGGAGAATCCAGTAAATCTTAAACTTCCATTCAATCATTGAACCATGCAAGGAGGCCGCAAAGGTCTGTCGTTGGCCTAGTTAAGTTGCTCCCTCAAGCCAGTACTGTAAAGGATATTGATTTTTACTTTTGTGATCTAATTCACCACTCTATTTGCACTTCTATGGCAAAAGATAGTGTCTAAGTCATGACTCAGAATTTCATATTGACGTTTTCATATATATATTGCACGTTGTTATTTCCCCTGTTGGATATGTTTGGACCTCATCATCCAAGTCCACACCACATATATCTCAAAGGTCAAGACTCAAGCCTGCCAGATTTTCTAACACTATGGAAAGGGATGGGCAACCGGCAACCCAAACTCGAATCAATGCTTTGTTACAAAAAAAAAAAAAACTCGAATCAATAGCATATAAACTTTTCAAAGATTTTCCTTTAGCTAGCATGGGGAAATGTAATACAAAAAAATAACACAATTAAATTTTGTAAAGAAGCCAACTATTATTTTTTTTATAGATTAACTTAAAATTTTACGAAAAATACAGTGTTCCTGTACAGAAAATATACATATATAGACATATGTAAACTTTCAATTAAAATATAATATATAAAGGAAAACTTACCATATGCTAAGAATAAAGATATATGTTTTAAACTAGACAAAAAGAAAACGAAAAACAAAACCATGCGTAAGAAATCTTTTTTTTTTTTTGAACCACGTGGCATAAGAAATCTGAAGAAATATATTTATAACAAAAAAATACGGGAATGCATTAATATTTGAACTAACTATAGAGCTTAAGATATTCTGTTTCTTACCATCATTGAAAAGCCTTTTGGCAATCCTTGTCCCCATATTCAGCCTTTGGCTCAACTTTTCGTTATGGCCTCCAAATCTTAAGCTCTATAGGACTGATCTACTCTTTCGTTATGGCCTCCTTAATTTACTTAAAACAGTAGATCAGTCCTCTAATTCAATATTTAGTGTCAGTTAATTTTGTGATGTATATATAGTCTAAAGATTAAACCCTATAGTTCATTACTCATGCACACAATTCTAATTTTCTTATATTAACTAGCATATATATCTGTCACTCGCTAGGGGCAAAGTACACCGGCCATGCTTCATGTGTTCACAGAAAGTTGGCATTAGCCTATCAAGGGTACAGCTACAGATAATGTGCAGAGTTCAAGATTAATTGGAAATACGATTTATTCGTACATTAACAACTTTCTTCAAAGAATTTGCTTTAATTAGTGTTTTTTTTTTGTAAAATTAAATGAGAAGAAACAAACTTTTCTTCAGGATATAGTCAATGCACAGAGGTGGGTCCTTATGGAGACACCCCATATCATATAACATGGAGAATTAGGAATTTTACACGTACTCTTGACATGGACCACAAAGACTATTCTTACAAATCGTGAAGCCGGAATATTAGACCAAGTGTGTTTGCAGGTCTTATCGTTTCATTATGGCTAGGTTTGATTATATTCAGAATTGGAACGGGGTAGGAACTAGAAATCTTTATTTATTAACCCTTTTTTTTTTATCGAGAAACGGTAGATGATTTCCATTCAAACGAAAGAGATATTACATAGAGATACAAACTCATGAAACAAGTCTAACATAGAAAACATCATCTAGATTTACTACAAGATTGAGAATTTCCAAAAGCTTCTAATCCTAACACATGAGGATGGTAATGGAGACTTGCAACACTTCCAAACACGGACATAGAATCCGGTAATGGCTCCACAAGTCTCAAGCTGCCTCTCATTGAAGGCTTTACACATGAGCCTTGAGAGGAGAAAATCTTATTATCTTGTAACAAGAGCAAGAAGATGACTTCCATAGAGCACAAGATTAATTGAAACAAAAGTATCCATACTAGAATGGAGACCCATTTGGGTTACCAGGTAGACTGAACCCAATCTCCTCCACAACAACCACAAAGGATGAAGGCTATTTAGAGGACGATTAAATCGTTCTAAACAACCTCTGGAGATTCTAGATCTGGAGATATTTTGTTTCAATTTATAAAAGGTCCTAAAGCAGGAGATCTGTCCAAAAGTGACAGAAGTAAAGTTGTACAAAGACAACAGAAAACTACTATTTATTTAAGTAGAAGAAACACAAAGAGAAGAAAGAGACAAAGGGGGGCTTACCGTCGGGTTGGGGAGCTCGAACGGCAGCCCCTGGTTTTTCTGGTTTTGGAAAAGAACAGAGAGTCTTGTCTAGAGAGAGAAGGAGAAGGGTTTTCTAGAGGCCGTGATGTTTTGGTTTACCCTTTTTACCCTATATAGTAGTAAACTTGAAACTCAGCAGAGCAAATGATCATTGTGATAAGTGTTCATTTTAAACCTGTTTTGAAATTTATTTTAATCAAACAACTTGCATTTATAGAAAGTTGTATGACCATATATGTTTTTGATGGAAGTCGATGCACTTTATTAATAGAATTATTTACTAAGAATCGAAATAAAGAATGTAATCGGCTTGAAGCCCACAAGTTTAAACAGCATTACACAGTATGCGCTATCCGGACTACTTTGCCTGCACTCCAACATTTAAAAGGCTCAGAAGGACTAAGTATCTTTATTTATTTTCTAATCATATTTTTGTCCTTATGTTTGTCGCTTTGAACATTTTTCATCTTTGTGTTATAAAAAGTATATTTTTCATCCTCGTCTTAATTTTTGGAAACATTTTTCATTATCCGCCGAATTTTCGTAAAGAAAATGCTGACTTGTCACATTTTTTTGCCACGCCAGCAAAGTGGGGCCCACATTGAACCGGAAATACCAAATCAATTCTCACCCTCACGACCCGTTTCACCCCATGGGTCTTGCCCGTTTTTCACCTTCACAAAGACAGAAATGCCCACGGGTAAGCCCGACTCTCTCTTTTCTCTCCATGTTTTCTTCTTGATATTGTGACTCTTGAGTGTAATCGGGTGTTTGGTTTGTAGTTGATTGTTGGAGTCGGGATTGGATGGTTGCTGTGAGCTGGTTTCCTGTCAGTGGCGGTTGGTGGCGTTGAGTCAGGTTGGTGTTGTTCGGTGCGGGTTTGTTGCCAGCAGTGAGGTTGGCATTTTCTAGGCAGGTTCGGTTCAGTGTTATGCATGGATTCAAACTCTGATTTTGGGTTCGGGACTTGGAAGTTGTTGCTGCTCCCGTTTTAGACAATAGGCTTCCGGTAAGGATGTTAACCTTTCATCCCTTCCCAACTCGTGTTTGATGTTTCTGTGTGGATTGGTTGCTTGCTCGGTTTGTTGGATTGAACTGTTTCTGGTGTGGCAAATTTTTTGTGGTCGTTTTCGGGTTACTGTTGCGATTCTCCAGGGGTGTCGGGGTACTGTTCCGGCAAGGTCTGACCAGAATCCGGTGAGTGCTGTTCCAACGAGCAACGAAAGTTTGGCATTAAACGGTAAACTTCCGACGATGTTGTATATGTTCTTGTCGTGGCATGACATGTATTGTGAAGGAATTTAATAGTTGTATTTAAAAAGAAATGAGATTTAGTGGAAAACTGAGTCCGGAGAGTTGAGTGGCGTGGCCGGAATATAACCGACGCACATAGTCTCGTTAGACCGGAATGTTTGGGCTCGGGAGTTCAGTTTAATATGATTATAAAAATAGGCCGGGCTCAGGCCCAATTAATGACATTAAGTTATATGGGCTTAGGACCAATAATTGGTATTGGATAATTAAACATGATAATTATTATTGATATGGGCTTTAGGCCTAATAAGCACTTGAGGATATTGTTCGGGCTTAAAGATTAAAGATAATATATCGTTATAGTCACGACATTGGCATATGAATCCATCATGTCTATGTGTGAACCTTATGTGTGGTCGTTTTGTTATAAATATAGGATTGTCGAGGCGGAATAGGCTTCAGTTCCGAGGCAATTAATATGGCCTAGGTGAGGACATATAAACCTTTGGATGTGTTACTGCCTATAGTACTCGGTTAATTGTCTTGTTACATAAAGTGGTATTATTTGTTTGGCCTTGAATGCTGTATACATGCTTGCTAGCTTTGTGGAAGTTCTTGCTTATACCTTGTATCTTATTGATGATACCCTTGATGCAGTGTGCCTGATTATGTGAACTGCGTACTGGTATGATATAATATGCCTGTCGAGCATGACTTGTTTTGTTATCTTAAAGTACTCGGTTAATTGTCTTGTTACATAAAGTGGTATTATTTGTTTGGCCTTGAATGCTGTATACATGCTTGCTAGCTTTGTGGAAGTTCTTGCTTATACCTTGTATCTTATTGATGATATCCTTGATGCAGTGTGCCTGATTATGTGAACTGCGTACTGGTATGATGTAATATGCCTGTCGAGCATGACTTGTTTTGTTATCTTAAATAACATGATATATGGTTTTGTGGTTTATGTGGTGAACTGTGGGCTGGAAGCCCAGACTTGAGGATAAAATGTTAAATCCACACAACCCTAGAAAATCATAATGTATGGCACACATAAGTCGTTAAACATAACTGAGAATAACATATTAAAAGAATTCTACTGTAGGGCGGTTGACCGGTTGATTAGAGTGGGACTTTTACCCCTCTGGATTATATTCGGGATAGCATGGTTTATGAAGTTTATCATATGGGTCAGCGACAACCCTTTGGGAAGGGTTGGATACACCCTGGGCTATGGACCGTTTTTATCTCCCTCTTTCTATCTCCCCCTTTCTATCTCCCTCTTTCTCTCTTTCTGTCTCTCTCTCTCTCTATGATGATATTTGGGCTTGGGCACTGATTGTATTTGGCTTATGCCCTGGTGGTCTGGCCAGATGGAACCGAGCTCGATGCACACAGTAGAGGGCCCTGATAAAATACTAAAACTCTAATAAAGAATTAATCCCTGATAATTGATGAAGCATATCAATTATAAGAAAATTCACTACAAACAACAAACAGTTGACTTTGTGTTTTGTACACTGGCTGCTACTGCTTGATACCGGTGTATTTGTAGTTGATTTGTATTAGTATACTTTGGTTTATTTGTTTATGGTGAGACAGTGGTTTGGTCTCACCCCTCATATCTTTACACAGGTTACCTGATCATCTGTCAGGAGTGCATATTGACAGGTGGCGATGCTTTCCTCCTCGGGTCGGATCCATGGAGTGCATTACATTCATGTTTCAGTCTTCCGCTGCATATTTATATTGTATTATTTATTGTATGATTAATTATACTTTGATTATCTTGTTTGTATCGTATCCCGGGTAAAAGAGCAATTTGGTCTTTTTGCATATTATAATTAATTAAATTGGATATTTTGGGATACGAGCGTTGCAGTTGGTAGCGGAGCTCTAAGACTCCCCTAGTACGGTGCAGGATTCGGGGACGAACCTAGCGGAAGCTGGTCAGCCTGTGACACCCGGGGTCTATGAGGGCGGGAAGTGTATGCCGGTGCTGGGATGAGCATGGACAAGGAGCGACTTCTGGCAGGCTTCTAGACAGAGGTCAACACGAATGAACCGAATCTACACCAGAATAGGAGAGATCCTGAGACTGTGTAGGGATGGGGCTGCACAATTGGGGCGATTTCGTAATTATACGGGTATGGGACTGTAATTAAGAATAGCTTAAATGAAGTGATTTCGAGGTTGTACAGGTATGAGACTAAACAATCGAGAATAGCTTAAACGGTTTGATGGCACTAATATATCAACAAGGTGCACCTACCTTTTCGGTGCTTATTCTATAAGAACTCCAAAGTTAAACGTTCTTGACTTGGAGCAATTCTGGGATGGGTGACCCCCGGGAACTTTTCCCCGAAAATGTGCGAGTGAGGACAAAGCATGTTGGAAAGGTCCCGCGTTGGTCTGTAGTGACAGTCGACAAGCCGGGATGTTACAAATAGACACAATCCGTTAAGGCATAATGTGATATCTAGGGTCGTTAAGGGCGGAAAGTATATGTCGGTGCCGGTGAGAACATATATATTGAGCAACTTCTGGCAGGCCTATATATGGAGGAGTATATTAAATAACAGATTCCACACCCGAATAGGAGATATCCTAAGACTGTGTGATTTACCAATTTGTTTACCGTAAATCGTGCAAATTATGTGACCCTCCACTACTTGATCAAACCACTGTTAGGCTAGACGAGCGGTGTACGCACTTCCTGGGCCGGGCACTGAGAAGGACCAGTTTGTTAGCCTAGAGCAATAAAGAGAGAGAAGGGCTTGAACCATTGTCCAGGGTCACCAATACCCAAGCAAGGGTGTCCAGATACCTACTAGTGGGCAATGACCTAGATAATTCAATAGGATGCACTCCCTAGATCAAGCTTGGGGCAAGATCTATGAGTAAACGAGGCTTAAGACTTGCTAAGTTATGTGTACTCTTAGGTATAAGGAAAAGTAAAAGATATAGTAAAGTAAAGAGATAGGGTGAATGTATATGTTTGATTGATGTGTTGTTTTTCACAAGTACAGAAGTCCTAGTTATACTATGCACATAACCGAGCCTTAACCCTAGGTCGGTTGGTAAACCTAAAAAAATCTAGGAGGATCGAAATAATTAAAATTTAGTAAACATAGAATTTAATCACGGTCTTAGCCATCATGGGTCAGATTATAGTATATTCTAGAAGACCCAACCTAATAAAAAACTAAAGCCCATTAGTCCTGGTCCAGTACATTTTCGTGGCATAAAAAGTTGCCTAATACCCATTTATTCTACTTAAAGAATGAAGGGGTATTTCTTTTTAGTACATGGAACGATGCATTTATAACCCTCTCATCTTCTTAAAAAACAAATCCAACTTACCTTTTTCGATGTGTTCAATGGCAACCAGCACTTCTTCTTCCTCCCAAACTTACCCCAGCCAAACATCAAACGCCACACTATTGTGATATCCTCAGAAGGGGATATGAGGCGAAATGAAGCCTTGCTAGATTAGCTCTAGTCATTATCGGAATTACCGAAAGAGAAATTAGAGCGTATGGAAACCTATTTCTCCACAGATCAAACCAACTGGGAACCCATCTCTGAACCGATTAACAACTTCCAATCATTAGGCCCTTCCACCTCTGTTCTTTGAAAATTTTTCTCCCATTTTCCGCTCCAAAAATTGAACTATGAGTTTGGGGCAGCAATTGACCATAGTTTCTGGGGCTCTGACATTCTTCTTAAACACTTAGCTTTTTGCCCATTATCTGGTTATACGGCCTACGTTGCTGCGATTGATGAGTTAGAGTCAACATTCGGGGCCCAGTGGAAACCCGCTAGAATCTACAAGCTCTTTTCTCTACTGAGATTCCCCATCAGTTCGAGAAGCGATCTTTTAGGAGTGGCAATAGAATTCTTGAATCTGGCCATTTAGTGCTTCGTCTTTCCCTTTTGGCATAATGTCGCCAAACTCCTCGACCCTAAAGTCCTTTTCGCCCTATCTTTCTCAGGTACGTCGGTTTCCCCTTTTGAATCCTAAAAACACTATCTTTAATGACTTCTAGGATACCGACGGACATTTTGTCAAAGAAAAAGTGAAGTAGAGCAGCGTATCAAAAGGGCAAAAACATCTCAACTTTATCTCGTTGTTTCTGAGTAAGTTCATTTTTTGTGTGAGAACTGGTGTTGTTGTTTAAAAATTTTTCAAACTGCCAGCACGTCTCGCAGTGGCTGAAAGCAGAATTACCTTTTGCCCCATTGTCCTTGTCTTGCTACATAGAGGGTTTGTAAGTACTCCCTCCGTTTCTTTTTAATTTTCGTTCTAGCAATTGGTATTTGTTTCAAATTAATTGACGTTTTTCTATATCCATTGCATGTCAGATTTTTTTTTCCTTATATACCCCCTAGGGATAGGACCAACTAGATAGGATTGTCTTTCATAAGTTAGCAAAGTTATCTTAAATAAATAATTAATGAAAGGGTTAATTTAATCTTTTTATCACAAATTTTACTAGAATCAAAGTTAATGAGTGGTTTCTTAATCTTTGTGCCACAACCTTAATGTCAATTAATTTGAAATGGAAGGAGTACTAATGATACTTTTGGAAAGAGAAAAATAGAGAACAGGGCAAGTGGTCAATCTGGATGGTGGAGGTCTGGCTTATGTCTTCATTGCCTGATCTATGCCCGTATAATCTGGAAGCTTCCCGAGCTGAAATTCACAAAACATGCCTAAAGGAAAGGGTTATGAAGGCTAAGCTCCAAGTTGTGGGGTTTAAAAATATTTATCAATACTTTCGCTTAGTATCCACTTTCCACAGCTTAAAACCAAATTCGGAGTACTTCACAAAAACAGAGGGTTTTCTCCTCTCTCTCTTTCTCTCTGAAAAAATCCTAGATCTACAAATTTGGGGCTGCCGCCGACGACTTCCTTTCCGGCGGTAAGCCCCCACTGGTATTTCCTTTAGTTTTTTTGTTTTCTTCGTTTTAGTTTTGTCTGTTTAGTCTCACTGTTTGTGAGTTTTTTAGTACCCTTTTTTGGAGTTTGGTTTTCTCCTTCAGGGAGCCTTTGTCACCTTCTTTGGGTGTTTTTTTGTTTTCTCGGGAATAAAATCATGGGAGCTAAAAGCTTTGGAGGAAGATTTGATTTGATGAGTAGATCTTTATTTGTTGCTGGAATTTACCAACAATGAGAAGATGTGGCACGAACCATACAAGTTATGATGCCCGTAGAGACGCTCATCGTCGGAGTAGTGTGCCTTTATAAATCCTCTTTTGAAGGAGATACATCTTGTTGTTGTGTAGTTTCATGTAGTAGGTTGAGATCAATTCTTATGTCAGATTTTTCTTCAGATCATTTGTATCTTCAATTATGTATTCTCAGATCTTTAGATCTGTTTATATAATGAATGAAGAATGCCCTGTTTTTCAAAAAAAATTCGGAGTACTTCACAGATAATTGCGTATGTTTGATTAATGTGTTGTAGTTTTTTAGAAGTACAAAAGTCCTATTTACTATACACATAACTGAGCCTTAATCCTAGGTCAGTCGCTAAAAATAAAAAAATCCTGGAGGATCATGATAATTAAACATAAAAATATTTGAAATTAATCACAGTCTTAGTTGCCATGGTTCAGCTTGTAGTATATTCCAGAAAATCCAACCCAATTACGAACTAAAGCCCATTAGTCCTGATGCAGACTGTTTTCATAGCACAAACAACACTTTATTTCAATGAGGTTATATTCAATTTTACCAAAGATATATTTAGGTGGATGCACGAATAAAATGTCTATAATAATGGTGATAGTGGTACCCATTATTCATTTTTCTAGATAATTATAAATTATTTGAAATAGATGGTACTTAATATGAGTGAACACTCAAATTTAGCCACTATTTTATTTTATTGGATTACTACTGTGTTTTAGAGCCCAAGGTATTTTATTAATTTTTTGTCTTTAATTTGGCTTAGGAATCCAATAAATAAATTCATGAACTATCCATATAATGAGGCCCAAGCTTATGATGAATTTTCTGACTTATTTGTCTCTGATTTTCGTTGGATTAGAGGTCCAATTAAGTTGGTTTATTATTTTGCCTATTTTATGGATAAGAGAGGAATAATCTTAATCCTTGGAGTATAGGTTAAGTAATTGAGTTTATATGGAAAGAACTTGGAGTTTTTCTCAAGAAAAGGGAGTTTTTCTGGGAGCTTTGCGTGCAAGAATCGGATTGGAGTCAAAATAGGAAAAACCCGGTTAAAATAGGAATAACATGAACAGTAGCCGACTGAGTCGGCGGTCATGGCGACATGACCGCCACCAGCCGGCGGTCATCGCGACAAGACTGCCACCAGCCAGCGGTCATGCGTCCCAGAGTCGGCCACTTTTTCTATTTTTCCTCTTTTTTTATTTCTACCCTCAGCCATTGGATTTAGGGGTTTAATCTCGACCTTAGGATCAAAACCACGCCCCCTCAGACCCTGAACACTATAAATAGAACCCTTAAAACACAATTTTGGGGAGGTTGGCCATTAAGCTTTTTACTTGGGAAAACTATACTATTTTCTTTTCTCAATTCGATTTCTTCTCTTTTCTCTGTTGGATTTCACGTGGTGTGTTGTTTAGTTTTGTCTCTGCGGTAGTTCAAGAACCAATCACGGTGGAACTAAGGAACGAAATGAGGGTAGAAGTGATCTACAACCCTCAAATGCGAAGAACGATGAAGAACACGCCCTTGGTGGTAACTCGGTCTCTTTCCTTTTGATTTGTCTCTGCTGCTGCGATTTTGTCTCTGATTACATGCTGATACTGACATGTTTACTTGAGTGTTGATTCTAACCCAAGAACTACGTGAGCTTTGAACCCAGGTGCCGGGGTACGTAGGATGTCTCTAGTGGTGGAGACGCAAGCCAAATTGTTTCTTTTTTTTTTCTTGTCTCTTTAATTTCGATTTTATATAAATTATTATTGTTGGTTTGTTGCTGGAAAACTGGTTTACACACGCACACACGCACCAAAGCACAAGTATTCTCTTAAACTGCATATTATTTCACCCAAGTATAGATGGGGTGCCTCATACCTTCCTATCTATGACGAACCCCCGAGTCCGGCATCTTTGGTTCGCAAATCGGTTTCTTTTGTGGGCATAAAGGAGTTATTCTCTGGTTTTTTCCGAGTTTTTCCACGGTAATAAAACTTGGGTGGCGACTCCATCGATTACCGAAGGTGAGGATCGGTCCCGGTTCTCACAGCTGGCAACTCCACTAGGGATTCGTGGGTTTAAGAAATAATATGCAATTTTCGCTTGAGTTTGGTGCTTTGTTATTTGTCACTTGCATGCTTGTATTATAATTGAGAGTTAACCTCTACCTTAAGGGGGCGCGACGAGTCCTTTCCCATACATACCATCATTCGTGGTGAAATGGCATGCGATTTGTCCGTTACCCGCCGCGCGCGATGATTGGGAACCTTGGCCTTCGACCTCACGCGGCATCCTTGTGTCACATGTGAGTAGACTGAACCTTCCATAGCAGTGATCCTTTGCCCCCCAACCAGCTGCATACCCTTGCATGTAGTCAAACGAAACCTTAGGGGTACTTGCCTTGGGTGGAAATATGTTGTATGATTATGCTTGCCTTTCGTGGATGCAAATTATTTGTGCACTCATATTTTCCTTATCAAAACAAAACCCTAGTCGAGTCTCTTTTTCAAAATTGTTTCTCTTCTAAGGAGCCGATTTATATTTTTCTTAAAATTAACAAATCAAAAAAAAATCGAGAAAAAATCGAAAATCCAAAAAAAAAATCTTGTTTTTTTTTTTCCAAACCTCATGTTTTTAAATAAAAATTTTGGCTTTAAATCTTTTCTACTTTTTTCAAAACAAAGCATTCCTCCTTTGTGTATTTGAGTGGTGTCAAAATCAATGAATAGTCTCTTATACGTGCACCATTATCCTTGAAGTCAATTTCTGCCCGGTAGCTTTCCCCATCGAGTTTCTAGTCCTTGACTTCGCATCGAACTTCAATCTACTACGCGAAAGACCTTGGTTACATCAAGCTAAAGCTGTACCATCTACCTTGCATCAAATTTTCAAATTCCCACACCCGCTAAGCAAGTGCATGAACTAGACGAGGATAAGGAGATTTCCCTTTCCGGCTTTGTATTCAAAGAGGTCAACACTTTAACTTGGGGATTGGAGCATCAAGAGAACTTTCCTCTATACTATGACCCGTTTAGCAACACAAGGATCATGGGCATCATGAAAAAGTTGGACTTCCTACCTTTCATGGGGCTTGGGCGCAATCAACAAGGAATTATTGAGCCTCCACCGATTCCAACTATCACTCTACCCTTTGGTCTAGGCTACAAACTGTGAATACCCGACCCAAAATCACTTAGGCCTATTCACCTAATCCTTTCACCTTCTTCCTCGGGTCAATCCCATGTCTTTGGAGTCGCCACCCAAATTTTATTATGGGAAAAATTTTGGAAAAACCTTTACATGACTCCTTTAGGCTACATGGTCATGCCGAACCAAAGACATGGGATCGGGGGTTCGTCACGGATGGGAAGGTGTTAGGCACCCTTCCGTGTTGGGTCAAAATCTTGTGCAATTGGAGAGCGCAGGTGTGCCTTGTGCAAGTGTGTAAGTGTGGAAACATATCACATAAAAATAACAGAATTGAATTGGAGGGGAAGGAGAAGAAGGCACGGAACAAAAAAGGGAAAATAAGATATTTGGGCTTGAGTCTCCACCACTAGAGACCACCTACATACCCCGGCGACCGGGTTCAAAGCCCACGTAGTTCTTGACATGGCATCACATCAATCACATAATCACCAAAAGCATCATCAAATAATTAACAAGCAGAAATCAATAGAGTGCGCAATAAAGAAGGATTAGAATACTTAGCTCGGTTGTTGGACAGAAACTATGAGTCGTTTACTACTGGATTTTGGACAACTCCAATGACCGATTCAGCTTCTGGTCTCAACAGCAAAGTCGTAGCTCTCTCTCTTATCTTTCCAAAGAGTCCAAGATGGCGGCAATCCCACTTCTAGAACTCGAGATATGAATTTTTTTCTGAAACTGCTCGCGTCAGGTCCTTCTACTCGGATTGCCCACCTTCTTGGCTCCTAGAATGCTTTTGATTACCTCCTCCTCTTGAACTCTTCTTGATTCCTTCTTTTTGGCTTCTTCCTTGATGCTTTCCCACGAAATTTGTCCAGAGTTTCTGCCTATAGGAATGTTTCTAGGCTTGGAGAAGTAAAGTTTCTCCAAGCAAACAAAGCTTATAGGGGTGTGTGTGTAATGAGTGATTGATCCTTTGAAATGTGTGTGAAGGGTTCTATTTATAGTGTTCTGGGAAGCCTAGGGGCGTGGAAATACTTAATGGTGAAGATTATGCCCGAAAATCTGGTCCAAAACCGCGTAGGATCGAATTAGAAACAAAATCGGGAAAAATCGGAGGTTCTGGGCATCTATGACCGCCGCTGCCGGCGGTCATCCTCTGGATGACCCCCAGTGCCGGCGGTCATGTGGGGAGGACTGCCAGCATGAGATGACCGCCGGTCACCCCGTGTGTCACCTGTTCTTTCCATTTTCGAACTCCCAATCCCTCTAATTCAGCCCTGATTTGATCCTACCGCGTAATCAACCCCTAATCAACCCAGAATCACTCAATTACTTGATTAATAATCCTCAAAATCATTCCATAACTGATTGATTACACATTAACACCCATTTTAAGCAAAATCATACCAAAAACACATTTACCAATTAAAGGGTAATTTGATTATGATTTTCCACGAAAATCAGAAGCAAAATTAGTCTGCAAGTAAAGTGTTTGTGGGCTAATTAAACTCTGGAGAATTCATTAATTTGGGCCCTTAAACTCATCCTCAACCCAAAGATAAATCATCTCATTAAAATTAGATTAGAGATAGATAAAAGGCCCAAATTTTGAAATAAACACATTTCAGTGTAAATAAATCTTATTATATATTTTCTCCTAAGATTAAATCTTCTCATTAATCCTAGTATTCCAATATACAAAGGCTCAAATTACCAAAATGTATTATTTCCACTAAAATAAATTCTTGAAGTGCCTTACTCCTAGGATCAAATCATCTCAGTAACCCTAAGTTCGAACATGTTTAGAACCTAATTTTTGTGGCAAATTCATAGGTCAAATTTGGGTGTTCACACAAACCCACACCCGAGGACATGAAGAGAATGGAAGCTAAAAATAGGGAGCAACCCCGTGCTAAGAAGGAGAATCGAACTTTGGACTTTGAGATGGATCCCTACTTTAAGACTCTGAATGGACAATTAGTAAAGGAAGGTGATGATTTCCCCTATTGTGGCTTTTCCGAACCTTGGTACTCACCCACCATTAGGTCTCTACAACCCGGTTTTGAGATATTCTTTGATTGTATGATTGATGAGGTCATACATACTCAAGATGGCGAATGCGAAGATTTTGGCCTCGAAGGTATATTTGGAGATATGCGCTTGGAGCATGGAGTCAAGCATGAGAGGAACATGATCACCCCTATCCTAGGACCCCTGAAGCAACGGGAATGGACAAGCCATCTAGTGGTGTAGGCGAGTCTGAGTCTGAGTCTGAGTCTGAGTCCACATTTGCTTTTGATAATAAGGAGGAGCAACCATGTCGCACTCCCGATTTTCAATTTGAGTCATCTAACACTTTCGTGGATAATGATGTTTTCCGTTTTTCAAAGAATAGCTTACATTGGTGTTTGTGATGATAATGTTGTTTGCATGGATGATGTGCATAATAATGATGAGCTAAATAAATTCCATGAAACACCCACTCTATCTCAATCTAATGTGGGTGAATCAATTAAAATCAACTTGGGAACTGAAACCGAACTAAAATCACCAAAATGAGTGCTACACTACCCGATAGTATTAAGGAAGAGCTCTCTGCCTTGATCTGAGAATATGTGGACGTATTTGCATGGTCCTACAAAGATATGCCTGGTATCGATCCAGAAATTTCCCAACACCGTATCCTGACTTTTCTATATACCAAACCTGTCAAGCAAAAGGCGCGCCGCCTCCAACCACAATGGGCACTCAAGGTAAAGGAGGAAGTAGAAAAGCAACTCCAAGCCGGATTCCTAGAAGTGATAGACTACCCCGAATGGTTAGCCAACACCGTCCCTGTACCAAAGTAGGATGGCAAGCTCCGCATGTGTGTCGACTATCAAGATTTGAATAAAGCATGTCCTAAGGATGAGTTTCTATTGTCACATATTGATCAACTAGTTGACGCTACCGCTGGCCACGCACTATTATCATTCATGGACGGATTTTTCGGTTACAACCAAGTACTAATGGCGCTCGAGGATAAGCACAAGAAGGCTTTTCGCACGGAATGGGGAACTTTCTACTATAAGGTAATGCCCTTTGGACTCACCAATGTCGGCGCCACCTATCAACGAATGACTACTACTCTTACTCACGACATGATGCATGACATAGTGGAAGTATACGTCGATGATATGACTGTCAAGTCACAAACCAATGAGTCACATATGCCCAATCTACGGTGATTCTTCGAGAGATGTAAGGAATTTGGCATGAGGATCAATCCGCAAAAATGTGTCTTCGGTGTAAAGGCCGACAAGCTACTCGGTTTTATGGTCAGTGAAAGAAGAATCGAGGTCGACCCGAGCAAGATTAAGGCAATTCAAGAAATGCCAATTCCGAGAAGCGAGAAGGAGATTAGAGGTTTCCTTGGCCGTGTACAATACATTAGTATGTTCATCGCATAATTGTCCAGTATTTGCATGCCCATTCATCGACTCTTGAGGAAAGGGGCATCAACCGAGTCGAATGACGACTGACAACATGCCTTTGATCAAATCAAGGAGTATCTGTCTAATCCTCCAGTCTTAGAACTACCTAGATTGGGTCAGCCACTTCTTCTATGTCTCACTGTGACTGACAACGCCATGGGTGCTATGCTCGCGCAATATTTGCCTAACTCTCGCATCGAGAATGCTATGTACTACTTAAGCAAGAAGATGATTGATTGTGAAGCCAAGTACAACATGATTGAGAAGACATGCGTCGTGTTGACATGGCCTTGCCAAAAATTGAGACACTACTTTGTGACACATGAGGTACTACTCATCTCCCGAATAGGTCCTATCAAGTATCTCCTAGAGAAACCGGTGCCGAGTGGCAAGATGGCTCGTTGAGTCGCGATCTTATCTCAATTTAACATCTGATTTGTGTCTCAAAAGCTTATTAAGGGAAGTGCCATATCTGATTTCTTGGCCTCTCAACCAGTGATTCATAACGAAAGATTCGAGCCCCAATTCCCCGATGAAGGTATCTTGACAATCACCATCCCAACATGGGAGATGTACTTCTACGGTGCAGCGAACGGAATCGGATTCGGTGCCGGCATCATCCTTATTTCACTTGACAAAGTTACTTATCCTCTATCTTGCAAACTAGAGTTTGAAGCCACGAACAACATAGCTGAATATGAAGCATGCACTATTGGGCTCGAAACTGCGCTTAACCTTGGTATACGACGAATCCGGATATATGGTGACTCTGCTCTGGTAATTTCATAAGTCATGGGTGAATGGAAGATCAAAGAAGACAAGCTTATGCCTTATTATGAATATCTACAAGGGCTGGCTGCTATATTCGAGGACATAGCTTTCTACTATGTCCCTAGGAGGAATAACCAATTCGTTAATGCACTTGCCATCATAGCATCCATGATTGGCATGCCTAGGAATGCCATCATCCTACCTATTGGAATTCAAAAGAACACCGAGCCATCATTCCACCGAGAATCTACAATGCCAAAGCCATGGTTCAAGAACCTCACCCATACTATTTGCACCGATCTAGAGGCAATTGTGGCCGTCACTGTGGCTGAAACAAATCAACCCTCCTACACCTTGGGCAATGTAAATACCGAGGCGAAACATTGGTACACTGACATATACAATCTCTTATATGATGGATCCTATCCTGAGCATGCAACTAATAAAGAAAGAAAAACTCTGAAATAACTCACCACCGGATACATTCTATGCACTGGCAAGTTGTACAAAAGACATGCCAGTGGAGTTCATTTACTCTATGTCGATACCAATGAAGCTCAAAGAATCATGGAAAAGGTGCATGGAGAAAAAAAAGGCCCACACATGGGTGGAAACGTGCTGGCTTGGAAAATCCTACGATTAGGATAATATTGGTCTACTATGGATGCCGATTGTGCTAAACATGCCAAGTCTTGTCACCCATGTCAAGTACAAGACAAGTTGCAAGACCTTCCACCGTCTCCTTTTACGCCTCTTTCATCGTCTTGGCCATTCTCTACATAGGGTATTGACATCATTAGAAAGATCTCTCCTAAATCATCTAACGGGCACGAGTACATCCTAGTGGCTGTCGATTATTTCACCAAATGGGTCGAAGCAGAGTCCTTCGTCGTCCTTAATGCCAAGAAAATCGCCAAGTTCATCCACAACAACATTATTTGTTGGTATGGTGTTCCTTCCGAGTTAATTTCTGATAATGGTGTTCACTTCAAAGCCAATGTGGAAAGGCTGTATGCCCGCTACGCTATTAAGCACCACAAGTCGTCGCCTTATCGACCTCAAACTAATGGAGCTGTGGAAGCCGCTAACAAGAACCTCAAGATGATCATCAAGAAGATGCTTACTACACATCAAGAGTGGTCTAAGAAGCTACCATTAGCATTATGGGGATATCTCACATCTATCCATTCATCCACTGGCGCTACACTGTACTCAGTTGTATATGGCATAGAGGCAGTACTCTCCGTCGAACTTGAGGTCCAATCTCTAAGGGTGGCTCGCGAGAGCATGATTCCTGAGACACAATGGGTTCAAGAACACCTAGATCAACTCACACTACTCGATGAAAAGCATTTGCAAGCTTTATACCATGTCCAAGGTTATCAAAGGCGGATGGCGCGTGCATTCAACAAAAGAGTTAAGTCTCCAGGGCTGAAAGAAGGCGACTTAGTGCTCAAGGAGATACGGCAACCGGTGCATGATCCTAGGGGCAAGTTCAAGACTAATTGGTGTGGACCATACATTATCAAAGAAATCCTTCCTGGTTGGGCAACAAGGATTCAAGATCTAGACGGCAACGAGTTCAAGGACCCAGTCAACGTGGATCAACTCAAGAAATACTATATGTAGCGCTCAAAACATTGTTCAAAGAACTACGTAGACATGATTCTGTGTAAACACAACCATAACAACAAAATAAACAAAGTCGCAAAGCACAGATACGTAGGAAGCCTGCAAAGGTCCAGTCTCTTATTATTGCATCAATAAAAGTTCCCAAGTTGACTAAAAACTGGAATTTATTTGGTCTCATTGTTATCATGCATACTCATAAATGGAAATAGCATTCTTTGTCATAAGTCTCTAAAACCTAGGGCGTTTATGCCTCCAATTCTTGTTATTATCTTCTTCCTCTGACTTAGTATGTCCTACGAACTCAGCTCTAAATGGCTCAGGTTTGCCCATTATCTTCCGTCGCCTCGCACGTAGCAATTTCTTCAGTGGCTTAGTCGTGTCCCTTAGCCACTCCCTATACTGCGGAATAGAAGGCTCCAATGCGCGCATTCCCACGCCAATTCAAGTAAAGAGTGTCGAACTACTACCAATAATCCCCACGAGATTACCATCCATAATCCCTTGGATAGGAGGGGTGATCATACAAGGAACTGGTTGAGCTTGACCAATTTGTCTCATAATCCGCGTTGTGTTGTAATAAGAAGACTGCTTGATGCTGGGTAGTAGCACTACTTCATTGCCAAATGTGTCTCTCGCCATGCGCATAACCTTCAGCCAGTCCCAATGCCATACTATATCATTGGGAGTCAAATGATGCGTATAGGAGACCCATTCTCTCATAATCGTAAAGGATTGGAGTCGACGCCTTTTTGAATAGCCTGCCGATGTGTACTTCAATGATACTGGTCGTTCAATGATCTTGAGATGCTCGCAAAACCACATTTGTAATAGTAATGGAGAACCGCAAATTGCCTATTCAAGTCATCCGCAAGAGCGTCAAGCGCATTAAGGGTCTCGCCCACCACAAGAGGAACAATGCTATTTCCCTTGTATAGTTGTTCGACATAGTCTCCAAAAATGACGTGACCCATTCCATAACGCGTCCTCAGCAAGAATTCATTCATCATGATGAAAGATAGGACCTGTTTCCTCTTCTCTCTCCAGCTGTTTCCGAGTGTCTTTTCTTCGTCTATATGATATAGAGCGATCTATGGCCCCAAGTCAATATAATCTTTGTCTATCAAGAGAGCATCCTACCAGTCTTTGGATATTGATAAATAGGTGCATACACTGTTTGCATACGGAGCATTATACGACGTAGCAACAGTCTTTCTATTCTTTATCTCCCCAGTGAGCTGATCTTCAGTGTCACTTATTGTCACTCCAAGGAGAGCGTCAAACTCCTCCACTGCCGGGAAAAGCTCCAAACACGTGGTTCTCTCTGTCCTAAAACGTCGCTACAGCCCTTATCAAATCTGGTTGGACTTGCAAAAACCTCAGATTGAACAGCCTCTTCATATCCAAGAAATCATATTGAATGGCTTTGGAAATACCCTTCATCCAAGCTTGCACTCTAGCATGAAAATTGTCACCCATGGTGTCCTAGCACTCAATCCTCTGCTCTCAGATGTTTGTGCACATCCCAGGGGTCTTTGGTTCTTTTTATAGAGGTTAGAAGTCGGTTAAACCCTTCTTCCATCAATAATTGGACTTCAAAACCGAGTAGGAGTCGGAACTGGGCCGCATGACCACCACCAGGAGGCAGACAAGCCGCCATGACCGCTGCAAGATGGTGGCCAAGCCTCCATGACCGCCAGGCAGATTGACATAAACACCAGCACCGCCTCTCTAGTCACTATTCATTGTTTTGTCTCATTCTTCAATCCACTCAGAAAATGCTTTTCCTTTTTCAAAATTATGACTCGACTAAGGTCTCAAATTTTTTCTCTTCTCATGCATAAGGTTTTGGCACAATCCTCAACATCTCTTTCAAATTATATATTTTCTGGATCCACGATTAGGAAATAGTCTCAACACCCACATTGGGGGCATCTAATGACTTAATCATGTTCAAAACGAACATTCGAAATCATAGTCTCAAAATTTTCCCCAAGTAGATTGCCACAGGGCTTTGTCCTTTTAGTCTTGAAGTCTCTCAAGAGTCTCTAATCGTTTCACCTTTATCCCTCACTGGATGCCATAGGTAGTACCCCGATAGCCTCAACCTTTTGTCCCAACAAACCTCAGCCTTTGTCTCATTTAGCCACAACCTTTTGTCCCAACAAACCTCAACCTTTGTCTTATTTAGCCTCAACCTTTTGTCCCAACAAGCGTCAGCCTTTGTCTCAAATAGTCCCAATTTGGCTCAACTTAGCCTCAACTTTGTCTCAACTAGTCTTAATTCATCTCATTTTGTCTCAAACCCATCATTTTCTCCATTGGAACAACCTCGAGTAAGCATTGTCATTGTCAGTGGCATATCCACGTGTATTATTTCTCTTTTAAATTTGTGTGTTCTCTTGCGTTGTTTCATGCCTAAATTCTTAGACCCTCACCAACGAGGGGCATCTGTGAATACCCAAATTTAGCCACTATTTTATTCTATTGGATTACTATTGTGTTTTTGAGCCTAAGGTTAATTTTATTAATTTTTGGTCTTTAATTTGGCTTAGGAACCCAATAAATAAATTCATGGACTATCCACATAATGAGGCCCAGGCTTAGCACGGATTTTCTGACTTATTTGTCTCTGATTTTTGTTGGAATAGAGGCCCAATTAAGTTGGTTTTGTTATTTTGCCTATTTTATGGATAAAAGAGGAATAATCTTAATCTTCGGAGTGCAGGTTAAGTAACTGAGTTTATATGGAAAGAGCTTGGAGTTTTTTTGAAGAAAAAGGAGTTTTTCTGGTATGAGATCCTTAGCTTTGCATGCAAGAATCAGATTGGAGTCAAAATAGGAAAAACCCAGTTAAAATAGGAAGAACGTCAACAGTAGCCGACTGAGTCGGCGGTCATGGCAACATGACTGCCACCAGCCGACGGTCAAGTGGGGAAGACTGCCACCAGGCGGCGGTCATGCGTCCCAGAGTCGGCCACTTTTTCTGTTTTTCCTTTTTTTTGATTTCTACCCTTGGCCATTGGATTTAGGGGTTTATTCTTGACCTTAGGATCAAAACCACGCCTCCTCAAACCCTGAACACTATAAATAGAACCCTTCAAACACAATTTTGGGGAGGTTGGCCATTACGCTTTTTGCTTGGGAAACTCTACTATTTTCTTCTCTCAATTCGATTGCTTTTCTCTGTTGGATTTTACGTGGTGTGTTGTTTAGTTTTATCTCTGCAGTAGTTCCAGAACCAATCAAGGTAGAACTAAGGAACGGAAAGAGGGTAGAAGCGATCTACAACCCTCAAACGCGAAGAACGACGAAGAACACGTCCTTGGTGGTAACTCGGTCTCTTTCCCTTTGATTTGTCTCTGCTGCTACGATTTTGTCTCTGATTACATGCTGATACTGACATGTTTACTTGAGTGTTGATTCTAACCCAAGAACTACGTGAGCTTTGAACCCACGGTGTCGGGTTACGTAGGATGTCTCTAGTGGTGGAGACACAAGCCAAATTGTTTCTTTTCTTTTTATTGTCTCTTTAATTTCGATTTTATATAAATTATTATTGTTGGTCTGCTGCTAGAAATCTGGTTTACACACACACACACCAAAGCACAAGTATTCACTTGAATTTTATATTATTTCGCCCAAGTATAGATGGGGTGCCTCATACCTTCCGATCTATGACGAACCCCCGACTCCGGCATCTTTTCCAATCTAAACCCTAAACCCTAAACCCCAACCAGCTAGGGTCCGATGTGCCCCAAAGCGGCTTGCATTGATAGGCAGCTTTCCCGTCAATTCCTTAGCCCACAGTCCCGTTTCCGAGACTCAACCGAATGGTCATGGGAAGTGTACATGACCTACTGCCCATCAACACAACCCCCGGCGGACATCGAGTAACACCTGTACTTAGCCATGCGGAATCATAAAGGAGTTATTCTCTGGTTTTTCCTGAGGTTTTCCAAGGTAATAAAACTTGGGTGGCGACTCCATCGATCACCGAAGGTGAGGATCAGTCCGGGTTTTCACAATATGGTTCCTTATGGTTCAACCTTACATGCCACATTATAAATTGCGTATTTGCAGTTCATGTTCTCGAGTTCATAAACATTAAACCTCTTACCATATCATATTGGAAGGTCAACAATTAAATTAAAGTTTGTTGGCATTGACGCTAAGTAATTCAAAAACTTCATAACAAATATTCCATTGGGAATAAAATTAATACTCGTCTATGTCTTTTCATTTTGATTATAGAATAGCAGTAAAAATTTAAATACAATAAAAAAATAATTACAATAAGAGAAATAGACACATCTGTCCAAGGCATAATGTGACATATGGAGCCGATGGGCGGAAAGTGTATGTCAATGCTAGTGAGAGCATGTATGAGGAGCATTTTCTCGCAGGCTTATATATGGTGGGTATAAGAATGAGTCGAATCCACATCCGAATATGAGAGATCCTAAGACTGTAAGTGATGAAACTACATAGTTGGGTAATTTTATAATTACACAAGATGGCACTATATAATTAAGAATAGCTTATATATAATGATTTTAAAGTTTTTTATAAGCATCAGACTGTACAATTGCGATAACTTAAATAGCTTAGTAGATACTAACTCTACCAGTAGGATGCACATGTTTTTAAAAAGTCTATTCCATAAATATTCCAAAGTGTACGAGTAAAAAAAAACTATATTGAAAAAATATTGTATTGGTTGGAACCAAAATTTGAAGCTTGAAAATAATTTTAAAAAATAGGAATTAGCTTTTTCCAAAATTTTTAGATAATTGAGCAAACGGATGTTAGGGCTTACATATGTTTAAACTTAGTTGGGCTATGTTGATTGCTTAAAATAAATTACGGCAATGTCGATACTACTTTTAGTGCCTTAGATCCAAATTTTGATTAGTTTCTAGGATGTAAAAAGAAAATAAGTGAGAGCTGTATCATGATAATTGATAAAATTCTTATTTGGGGTCAAAAGGTAAGGTCAATGATAGCCCCGCTAATATCTGTTGGTTAAATAACAGATTAACTTACATAGGATTATTTTATCTTTACACAAATCTGTATTTGAATATAACAAGGCATAATATTCAATTTTATACACCAATTTTTATGTTTTGGTTAATTGCATACATGAAATTATAATTGGGTCAATTTTGTAACGATCCGGGAAAAATTTTTGTGATTTTACCAAGTTGTTTTGACTTTTACGGAGGTTAATAAAACTTTATCGCAGTTAATCGAGAATTCAATCTTTCCGAGTAAATTTCCATACCGTTTTCCTTACGAAAGTTTTGATTATTATTATTATAAATATTATTACTGTTGTTATTGATAATATTACCGTTATTATTATTTCATTACAACCATCGTCGTCGTCATCATCATCATCATTATTATTATTATTATTATTATTATTATTATTATTATTATTATTATTATTATTATTATTATTATTATTATTATTATTATCATTATCATTATCATTATCATTATTACTACTAACATTATGCCAAAATATTTATTTGCTCATATTCCAATAATTCACTAATCAAAATCTAAAAAGAAACGTATTCTTGACGCATAAACGTGTTTTAGGAACTTATTTTGAATGTCATAAAAGAATCTAAATACTATTAATGAGTTTTCTGAAATTATAATTTGGTTTGAAACAAAGACTTAAAACACGAGATTATGGGGAGCGTCAACCGCGCCCGTCGTCGTCCAAAACGACTACGTTCCATGTGTCGGCAAGCACTAAAATTTGCCCGACAACACCAGCTTTCCTATACTTCCTTCTCTCTTTACCTTTGTTTTATTTTATTTTTCCAACCCCTTCTCCCGTTTTCGTCCCAGCCGGCCCTTACCCCTACTTCCATCTTTTCATTCTTTTTCTCTTGTCTTTTTTCCCCTTCATTTCCTTTATCTTCTCTTCCCCTTCACCGATTCCGTCACGCTCCCCTGCCTCCTTCCTTTTCTTTTCTTTCTTCCTCTTTCCTTTCTTCTCCAGTGAACCACCCCCATCACCCGAGCCATCACCTTACGCACCGCCGCCACCAACGCCTCTCTCCCTCGCCGTTTCCTCCTCATCCGTGTCCGCCTCGCTCCCTGTCGCTGCAGGACAGCGAACCCAGCCGCGCCGCCGACCAGACGAGAAGAGCCGCCGAGTCCTCCCCGATCTGCTTCTGCCGACAGTCACACGTCGCTGCCTCCTCCCTTCGCGCCTTCTGCCGTCGCCGATCTCGTGACCGCGTGGGTAAGGACTGGTGACGATCCTTGTCCCTCTCCCTTTCTTTCTTTTCTTTCTTCTTCCTGAACCCGATTCGTGATGATTTGGACTAATCGGGTCTTGGTTCTGTGTGTTTGTTTGTTTCTGGTTTGTGTTTGGTGTGGCCGAGGTGGATGTGTGTGGTATGGCGTTAATGGTGTTGTTGTGGTTGTGGGTTATGGTGTTCTAGGCAGCGGACGCTACTGTGTGGTGGTGTTCCGACCACCGGTGTGTAGCGTGGGGATGGTGTGTTCGTTAGGGATCGGATTGCTGTTTTGGTGCTGCGGGTTAGGTGCTCTGTTTGACGATGAACAGTAACAGAGGAGTTTTGGGACTGCTGTGATCTGTGCTGGACGGAATCAGGCGAGCTTCCGATGTCTCGGGTATTTTCCCGGTGAGCCCGAAAACGAACCTTTGGGTAAATCCCGAGCCTTTGGACCATATGCATGTAACGAACCATTGAACGACCTAACGGACCCGGACTAATTAAATGAACCTGAATAAATAAATAAAATAAATTTTAACCTATGACTTTATTTTATGCCTTATTTTATTTTAACTATGCTCCTTTTATTTATTTAATCATGCTTTTAATTTCATTTTCTGATTGGGTTATTAGAAAGGCCCATTGTATTTAATTTCTCGGTTTTATTTACATTTTGCCTGGGCTCGCACAAGGCCCGTTGTATTTAATTTTCGATTGTTTAATTTTATCTGGGCTAATTAATAAAAAGCCCATGTTGTTTATTTATTTTAATTATGTCTCTTATTTAATTTACAGAATTATGTTAATATAGACTTATCCGCTGTTGGGCTAAACATTCGTGAAGGCCTACCGAGCTTAATTCCCAAATCTCTTTAATTATGTTTTAATTGGATTTATATTGTAAAAGGCCTAGATATAAATATTTCTATTATATTTATTTTCGTAATCCTAGGCTAAAATAATATTAAACCAATGCCTTAATCTAATTACTGATTTTAATCTTATACAAGTATGTATATATGCATTGTATAATGTATTGAAATTATTTTCACCGGCTTAGATATTGCTAGACTATATTTTTTATTATCTAACGATTATAGTTTTATGTATATATGTACTTACGATTATATAAGATTTACTAATGGTATATATATTTTACAATGATTATTTCTTCTACCTAATATATGTATATATAGATGGGTCATAACTTGATTTAATTACAATATAAATTTTTATGAATAATTATATATGTCATATATATATATATATATATATATATATATATCCAACATGAAATTTAATAATGGTTATATCATGTTTTGTTAATGGTAATATTATTGTTATTTTTTTAAAGAAAAAAATACTATCAATAATATTGTTTTACTACACTATATTGATTTCGCCTACTGATTTTATTATTACTATAAGCTATATTAACCTAACCTCTTATTATGTACGAGCTTTACTAAATATTAAATATCCGACATATTATTATTACCTTCACTGTAATTATTAATACTTTACTCGGAATAATTATCTTATGAGATACTATTGACCTCATATTATAGACTACGAGTATTTTATGGGTTATAATTACTTTACACCTGTAAAAGCAACGTATAATGAAAACGATCTTGGAACGACGATAATGATGTAATTGTGGATAAGCAGAATAATGAAAATTAACCTCATGCATTGCATTTTTCGATGTGCATCTTATGTGATTATATGTGTTGATATGATATAGGGTCAGATAAAGCCATATGGATTATTTGCTGGTTTAGAGACATACCAGGTGAGGATATAAACTTATAAACTCTTTGTGTAGATAGCATAGCTAAACAATAGTGTAGTAAAACAAGGGAATGATATACTGGATCCTACTGTGCTGTCTGCTGTGATATCTGGACTCTGTGTGCTTGGTGACTATTGCAGTTTGTGTAATTATGTGGAGTCGGTTGAGACTTGTAATTTGATAGCGAGGATCAGGATGGATAACCCTTGATATGTTGCCTATAATACGGTTATGATGTTTCCGTTGCTTGAACTGCTTGATTGGACTGCCTGAGTGGTTATGACTTCTGTGAATATTGTTGATGGTTTGAATCATGTGACTGAGCTTAGTGACTTCCTTGTGAGTCACGGTTTGTTGTTGATGTTAGACTGCTATCAGAGGTTGTGAGTCTGTTAACTGTGGTCTAAGCATAATTAAGGTTCCAGTTGTATTTTGAGATGTGTTTCCCAGATAAGCTGTGAGGCAGAGAGCCTGCTCGGGAACTGTGATTGAGAAGGTAGACTGAAATAGTAATAATCTCAGTATTTCGATGTCACGTGAAAAGGTAGAGGTACGACCAGATGGTTGGAGACTATTTTGCGGTGGCCATGATCGGGTTACTTGTGATAAGCATGTCTATGCATGGGATGTGTAACAGCCCGGGTAAAATTTATGTTTTTACCGGGACTCTAAAAAAAACTTTGTTCAGTAATTTACCTTATGAAATTAATCTTGGGTAATTATTTCAGGGTAAATTATGCATTGGATTCTGAAACCGACCCTTACCCCACGTTCCCGATTTTTCTGCGGATTTTTCGGACCAGAGTTGGTATTTTTCGGGTCCAGAAATCTTAAGAAAAGTCAGGTTTAACCTCGAACTAACGGACAAGAAATTAAGTCAAGGGGGCATTACAGTTATTTTCTGGTCCGGACGGTACACGACTACATGATTGAGTCACGCAGCCGCCTCTTTCCTGTGCTATCCGTGACTTTCCTGTGTAACCTGTGATCTTTCTTTTTCTCGTGACTTCAGCCTCCATTGCACCAATACCATCAATTTCTTTCTTCTACAATTCTCCTCTGCAAGCTTTCCCTCACTTTAGTTCTGCAAAACTCCCTGCCACAACCCAATCACCAAGCCAAACTAGAAAAGAAAAAAAAAAGAAAAACAAACACCACACCACCGCCGGCCACCATCAACCACGCAAGCCACCCCCACCATCTCCACTTCCTCTCCGCACGCGCCACCATCGTCGCACGCCTCCTCTGCTCTGCTCCTCCCTGCTGTCGCCGGACACCACCCCATACGGCAACCGTCATCGTCGCCCTGCCGCTTTGTCTTCCTCCCCACCGACGACGCCACCGCCTTCGCCAGCATCTTCTCCTCGCCACCTCCATCTCACGTGACGCCGGGACGACCTGCAGCAGCGACCACCAGCGCATCACTGCCGTCGCCTTCCCTCAGCTGTGTCTCGCCACACGCAGAACCCGACGCCGCCTTGAGGAGATCCATACCCGACGACGAGCAAGCCGCCGCCTTCTCGCCTTCTCGCCGTTCGTCTCCCCCACAGCGCCTGACCTGTCGCGCCTCAGATTGACGCCACCACCGCACACAGCCTCGCCTCGCCGCCCGTTCTCTCTCGCGCCGCTGCCGTCGACCCACACAAGGTGAGCTTGGGACAAGCTCGACCCGGTTGTGCCGATGGGTCAAGGCAGACCCGGTTGGACCCATGAGCCGACCCGTGGACCTGGACTTGTGCCTTGGTCCGGGCTGGTTCTTGTGGGCTCATCCACTGGGCCTGTTGTGTAGGCCTTGGCCTGGGCTGGGTGCACCTGGGTTATGTGGGGCTAAGTACTAGGCTGGGCTTGCACTATTTGGCCCAGTCTAGAAATTTAAAAAATAAAGAAGGAAAAGGAAAATAAATAATACATGGTATTTTTCTGGAAATGATACCTGAGACACTTATTGATAAATTTTCTGGGAAATATATTTTACTAACATAGCTTTTGAATATATATATGGTATGTGATTATTTTGAAAAACTAAGGAAAAATTATAATACGATTTATAAAAAAATATATTACCTTGTGATAATTTATTTTCAGAAAAGGATATACGTACTATGAATAATTGAGGAAATATATTTATGCTATCATTTTCTGGAAAAATTATTTTTAGGAAAAAGAATATATAATATGGTAAACAATAATTTTTATGGAAATATTTTGAAAGGGGTATTATCAAAGTAGTATATCGGAATAATAACCGGGTATAAGAATAGTATGGTATTTTGACACATGAATAGTAAATAGTGAATTATGATGATGACGGGATTTCACCGGGACGTAAACGAACCAGTTTAGGTTTTATTTTTACGGTATAGCATCATTTGCATTTATGTGCATCTTATGTGAGAATATGCTATTATTTGCTATATAGGAGCTGATAACGAGCAGCATCCCGAGGAACCAGAGCCGGGACAATTGTTGCACATAATACTGTGTTTGTTTCTCTGGTAAATATTTGCCTGATTGAACTGCTGAGCCAATTGTGTTTGATTGTGGTGTTATTGTTGTTGCTGTTGAATATTTGATTGTGGATAAACTGATATGATGAGATAATTGGATAATTGGAAGTTGTGTTGACGACTATATTGTCACTTGGAAAGTAGTGGTACGACTAGAAGGTTAGAGACTGTTTTGTGGTGGCTATGATCTGGGTTACTTGTGATAAGCATGTCTATACTTGGGATGTCTATCCCGTGATTATATTTTTGGGATGTCTATCCCTGGGATCTATTTTTGAGATGTCGATCCCTGGGCTCTCTTGGATTGATCTAGCACCCGGAGCATGTTAATAACCAGGTACGACCCTAGCTTGTCCAGTGACAGGGCCCCTGAAGATAAAATTGGAAAATTATATTGTCTTTTGGTCTTGGCTCAGTTGTGTTCTGGATGTTTCTCTGTTTTGTCTTTGCTTGTTCTTTACTTTGAAAGTATTGTGTTTGCCTGCATATTACTGTTTATCCTTCGTCGGTGAGCACTTCGGACTCACCCCTCGCCTGTGGGGTTTCATCCCGTAAGATGAGCTGCTCGTAGTACAGGTACGTGGTTCGGCCAGCTGCTGTTTCTACTCCACCAGTCCCCGAATCCATACCTCCGCTGCATCTCATTCTAAATCTTCTGCTGCTTGTTTTTCTATTGTATTGTTGCTGTTGAGGATATTTTTTGCTGCTGTTGTTGTATTATGTTTTGTTGTTGTATCCTATATCCTCTGCTGTTGGCTGGATTGGAGTGTATTGATCATAATAATGGTCCCCGGGATCGGGTGACAGAAGCTGTACTTGAGTTTGACTGTATTTTACCTTGTAACATATGTACTGTCTGCTACTGTAAAAGAACAGTTCTGGCACGTGTTTACCCTGTACGGTTCATTTTGGTACTGGAGCGGGCAGTAGGTCCTTAGGGTGATATTTGTGCTTGTTTGTTGCCTATATGTGCATAGTCTGGTCATTCTCTTGGCATAACACGCATGCATACATTCTCATATAGGTATGAATGGATCCGGTGGGAGGAAACCAGCATGTTGAGCAGCGTTTGGAAGATGACCAAGTATCGGTCGATCAGACGCAACCAGTCGTGGGTGGACAAGTACCCGCGGTAGTACCAGCGGACACCACATAGATGATGCACACCATGCCGCAGATCTTACAGCGTCAGGATGCTAGGGATGCCCGTTTGGAGGCCAGGGAAGCTCGTGAACAGGAGAATAAAGGACCTGTTGAGGATCCTGTTTACACCAAGCTGTCTAAGCTAGGTCTTGATGCCTTCACGGGGGTTACTAACCCACAGGCAGCTGACGAATGGCTTCGTCAAGCTCACCGAGTGATGTTGAAGCTGAGATGCACAGATGACAGGTGGGCTAGGTATGTTGCATCCATGTTTCGCAATGTTGCTATGGATTGGTGGGATTCGGCAACACGTGACATGGTGAAACCAATCACCATGCCTTGGACACAGTTTACTGAGATGTTCCGAAGGAAGTTTGTCACAGATGTTTACCAGGACCAGCTCAAGCGAGAATTCCTGAGACTGCAACAGCGAATCGGACAGTCGGTGAACGACTATGAGATCCAGTTTGATCGCTTATCCATCTACGCAGTAGAGTATGTGTCCACACCAGAGGCCAGATGCAAGCGTTTCTGGGATGGTTTGCGATCCTGCGTCCAGACAGTTATGGGATGCAAGGTTTACGAGACTTACCAAGATATGCTTGCAGATGCTCTTTGAGCAGAAGTCATCTGGATGGGGAACAAGAGAGAGATGGAAGAAGTTCGAAAGAGGAAATCTACACAGAATACTGGGAATCAGAACAAGAGGTTCCAGAGCACCACTAACAGGTCAGGGTATGGACAGACTCAATCCATGCCAGTATCTCAGGGTCTAGGTTGGAGTAACAGTTACAACAAACGTGGGAGTTCATGGACCCAGTTTGGAGGGACTTCATCTGGAGACACTCGCCCTAGACCTCCTCTAACTAGGGTGAGGTGCTTTGAGTGCAATGAAGTTGGGCATTACCGGAGTTCATGTCCTAGGATGGGAAGATCTGGAGTTGCTGTTCCTGCTCACACTGTACAAGAATCAGTGGCCAGCGTACCCAGTGGTTCTGGAGTTGGCCGAGGCCGTGGACAAAGAGCTGCTCCTACCCGGACATAGTCAGCTATGAACCAGAGTGCAGCCGCTCCGAGGGCATTTGTGTTCACGGCTGAGGATGATCCAGGAAATGTTGATGTTATTGCAGGTACCTTTACAGCTTTCGGTAGTATTGCATACACTTTGATTGATCCTGGTGCCACACATTCTTTTATCGCTCCGAGTTTTGCTATACAACACAGCTGTAAGGAAGAGAGTTTAGCATGTCCATTGAGGGTTAGGTTACCCGCGGGCATAGTGGTGAGATTAACACAAGTGTGCAAGGATGTTCTCCTCTCATATGATGACGAGGCTTTCTTAGCTCGTTTGGTTGTGATGAACATGGGGAGATTCAACATAATCCTAGGGATGGATTGGTTGTCAAGGTATAATGCCCTGGTGAACTGTCGAACCAAGGAAGTACTGCTGACTTCCGATGGTGGACGACAAGTTTTGGTAACCGGTATTAGGGGAGCTGCTACCACATGTAGCATCTCTGCTATGCAGGAGTTTGGAGTGAAGCCGTATGGTCCGGATGTTTTGTTGAACCACATCACAAGTGAAGATACACAGGATCCTACCCCGGGAAATATATCAGTGGTGAAGGAGTTCCTTGATGTCTTCCCAGATGATCTGCCAGGTTTGCCACCAGACAGAGAGGTTGAGTATACCATCGACCTAATGCTAGGAGTCACACCCATATCGATGGCTCCGTACAGGATGGCACCAACAGAGCTCCAGGAGCTGAAGAAGCAGTTGGATGAGCTGTTAGAAAAGGGTTTCATCAGACTCAGCACTTCACCATGGGGTGCACCAGTTCTGTTTGTCAAGAAGAAGGATGGTAGCTTGCGGATGTGTGTGGACTACCGCCAGCTTAACAAGGTGACAATTAAGAATAAGTACCCGTTGCCTAGGATTGATGACTTGTTCGACCAGTTGCAAAGAGCCACTGTGTTTTCCAAGACTGATCTTCGGTCTGGGTATCATCAGATCAAGATTACAGAGAAGGACATACCGAAGACTGCCTTCTGCACACGGTACGGTCATTTCGAGTTCACAGTGGTACCGTTCGGATTGACCAATGCACCAGCAGTATTCATGTGCTTGATGCACTTGGTCTTGAATGAGTTTCTGGATAAGTTTGTTGTGGTCTTCATCGACGACATCCTCATTTACTCTAGGAGCAAGGAGGAACATGAGGAGCATTTGAGGATAGTACTTCAGAGGTTACAGGAGAAGCAGCTGTATGCCAAATTCAGCAAGTGTGAATTTTGGCTTGGAGAAGTTTCTTTCCTCGGACATGTGGTAGGCGGGGATGGAATAAAGGTTGACCCTGCCAAAGTGAAGGCCGTGTTGGAATGGGAACCACCTAAGAATGTATCCGAAGTCAGAAGTTTTCTTGGTCTTGCAGGATACTATTGGAGGTTCATCGAAGGTTTTTCTTTGATAGCTAGTCCAATGACCAAGCTTTTAAGGAAAGAACAGGAATTTGTTTGGAGTTTGGAATATCAGTAGAGTTTTGAGGAGCTTAAAGGGAAGCTAACCACGGCACCGGTTCTGACAGTACTGAAGTCTGGTGTCGAGTATGTGTTGTTTTGTGATGCATTAGGACTTGGTTTAGGAGCCGTGCTGATGCAAGAAGGACGGGTGATTGCCTATGCCTCTAGGCAATTGAGGACTCATGAGAAGAATTACCCGACACATGATCTGGAGATGGCAGCTGTGATCTTGGCTCTAAAGATTTGGAGACACTACTTGTTTGGAGAGAAGTGTTGGATTTTCACTGACCACAAGAGTCTTAAGTACATCATGACTCAAAGGGAGCTTAACCTACGACAGAGACGTTAGGTTGAGTTGCTTAATGATTATGACTGTACTATCGAGTATCACCCAGGAAAGACTAATGTGGTAGCCGATGCCTTGAGCCGGAGACAACCGGAGGATGCTTCCACCAGTTACTCGATGTTCTTACTTATCGAGTTAAGGAAGCTGGGAGTTGGCTTGACAGTGGATGATACAGGAGCTTTACTGGCACACATGAGTGTCAAGTATAACCTAAAAGGATGGATAGTGGAGTTACAAGATGGAGATTCCGACCTAGTCAAGCTTAAAGAAGGAGTTAGGAGTGGAAAAGAGGACAAGTTCTGTATAGCTGATGATGGAGCACTGATGATTGGGGAACAGGTATGTGTACCCAATGTCAGTAATCTGCATAGTCAGATCCTGGAAGAAGGTCATATGACGCCATATGCGATGCATCCTGGAAGCACCAAGATGTATCAGAACTTGAAGAGCCATTACTGGGGGCCTCGAATGAAGAAGGATGTGGCTGAGTATGTTGCAAGATGTCTTACTTGCCAACAGGTGAAGGCTGAGCATCAAGCTCCAGCAGGAAAGTTGAGATCTTTGTCAGTGTCAGAGTGGAAGTAGGAGATGATCACTATGGATTTTGTGATTGGTTTACCAAATACTCGGAGGTAGCATGATGCCATTTGGGTCATAGTTGATCGATTAACAAAATCTGCTCATTTTCTACCTATCTGCCAAACTGATACCTGTTAGAACTCATGGTTCATTACAAGGTTTTGATAATTGACAAACCAGTTCCAGATCATGACAAAGATGAAGGAAAAAGAATGAAGCAAAAAGAAATGAAAGCAAATCAATCCTCAAGTCAATGAAACCAAATCAAGAGCAAAGGATCAAAGTGAATGAGCACAAGAATTGAAGAGCCAAGAAAGAAGAGTTAGATCCATAAATTGTACAAGGTATAACACTCAACTCTTCTAGGACATTGGCTCAAAATAAGTTAAAGATTGCTCATGCATCACACAACATATTTCCAAGCATAAAAGTGTTTTTCGAGCTTCGAACATCGATGTTGTAGATTTAAACATCGATGTTCCTGCCTTGCACAATTCTTCAAAACAGGCAGTAGGCAAATAACATCGATGTTGGAATCCTAAACATCGATGTTCTAATGATCGTTGCTTTTAAAATCAGTCATAACATCGATGTTCGAATTTGTAACATCGATGTTCTTTCAAGCCATTCTTAAATTCATTTTGCCGAGCCAAAATAACATCGATGTTGTCATCCAAACATCGATGTTCATGACTTCAAAGAATTTTTCAAAATTAGCAGAAGGCTAAGAACATCGATGTTGGCTTCCCAAACATCGATGTTCTCATGACCGTTGCATTTGAAAACACTTTTGCATAAGCAAAACATCGATGTTCTATTCCATAACATCGATGTTCTACAACGGGTCAGTTTCAATCATTTTTCACATAAGCAAAATAACATCGATGTTGGAATTTAAACATCGATGTTCTTCAAAGATTAGTTTTCATCTCATTTTTACAGAATCAAAATAACATCGATGTTGGGATGGAGAACATCGATGTTTTAGTTACCGTTAGCCCAAAATTCAAATTTAATGGGCAAAACATCGATGTTATACCTTTAAACATCGATGTTGTAGCCGTTGAGCAGACAACTTTTCAGCACCCACTATACTTTGTTTAAAGTTGTTTTCTTGGGTGGATTTCAAACGGCTCCATTACTTTTCAGAGCTATAAATTGAGCATTTTTCAGCTCTGATTAAAAATGAATCAACTCTCAACATTCAAGCATTCATTCCATACATTCATCAAAATTATTATTGAGCCAATATCCTATTGAGGATTTGAGAGTTGTCTTTTAGAGCTTAATCTTGTATACTCATGTCTACTCTTTGAGAGAGTTCTTTGTTTGAGTGATTGAATTGTATATTCATACACCTTAAGGGAGGTTAGTTCCCTTGTTGAGATTCATAGGAAGAGGGTATATCTTCTTATGTGAGAAGTCTTGAAGTGAGGTATCTTCAAGCAAGAGTGCTGAGGTTCATGTGACTTGAACTCTCAGGTTTAGGATTCTTGTGACTAGAATTTCTAGGTTGTAACGGTTTGTTAAGCACCCGTAAGCTTAACACTAGATAGTTAAATCTTCAAGTGAGACTTGAAGGGCTGGATTAGCCACACTAGTAGAGTGTGTGTGAACCAGGATAAATTGCTTGTGTCCTTCAATCTTTAAATTCCGCAATTATTTCCTGCTCATTTTGTTTTAATCCGATAAACGCTATTCACCCCCCCTCTAGCGTAGGAGTATTGTTCTAACAATACCATGGACACAAGGCGGGTAAGTATGTTGCTGAGGTTGTGAGACTACATGGGATTCGAAAATCTATAGTCTCAGACAGGGATCTAAGGTTCACATCACATTTCTGGAAGAGCTTACAAGCAGCGCTAGGAACCAAGTTGAGCTTCAGCACTACTTTTCATCCTCAGACAGATGGACAGTCTGAGAGGACTATACAGACACTAGAGGACATGCTAAGGGCTTGTGCACTTAACTTCAGTGGGAGTTAGGATAAGTATCTACCCTTGCCAGAGTTTGCTTATAACAACGGCTACCATTCTAGCATTGGTATGCCACCTTTTGAGGCCCTATATGGAAGGAAGTGTAGAAGTCCAGTGTGTTGGGACGAAGAAGGTATGAGACTGATCGTTGGACCAGATTTAGTCCAACAGACAGTGGATAAGATTCAGACGGTGTGACAGTGTATGAGAGCTGCTCAGGATCGGCAGAAGAGCTACGCCGACAAACACCGACGTGAAATGGAGTATAATGTTGGTGAGAAGGTTTTCCTCAGAGTAGCACCTTGGAAGGGTGTGATTAGGTTCGACAAGAGAGGGAGTTGAGCCCAAGGTATATCGGACCCTATGAGATCGTGGATAGAATTGGACCACTAGCTTACAGGTTATCTTTACCTGATGAGCTATCACGTATTCATGACGTGTTCCATGTCTCTATGCTAAGGAGATATCGGTCGGACCCTAGTCATATTGTGGCCCCAGTGGATGTTGAGGTAGCAAAGGATCTTACCTACACAGAAGTGCCGGAACAGATTCTTGCTCGAGAAATTCGGCAGTTGCGGAACAGTACCATTCCCATGGTTAAGGTCAAGTGGAGTAAGCATTCCGCTAACGAGTCTACTTGGGAAGTTGAAGAACACATGCGGTCCCAGTATCCGCATCTCTTCACAGAATAGGAATGAACGAAATTCTTTTAAGGGGGTTAGACTGTAACAGCCCGGGTAAAATTTATGTTTTTACCGGGGCTGTAAAAAAAAGCTTTGTACAGTAATTTACCTTATAAAATTAATCTTGGGTAATTATTTCAGGGTAAATTATGCATTGGATTTTGAAACCGACCCTTACCCCACGTTCCCGATTTTGAAACAATAATTTTTATGGAAATATTTTGGAAAGGGTATTATCAAAGTATTATACCGGAATAATAACCGGGTATAAGAATAGTATAGTATTTTGACACATGAATAGTAAATAGTGAATTATGATGATGACGGGATTTCACCGGGACGTAAACGAACCAGTTTAGGTTTTATTTTTACGGTATAGCATCATTTGCATTTATGTGCATCTTATGTGAGAATATGCTATTATTTGCTATATAGGAGCTGATAACGAGCAGCATCCCGAGGAACCAGAGCCGGGACAATTGTTGCACATAATACTGTGTTTGTTTCTCTGGTAAATATTTGCCTGATTGAACTGCTGAGCCAATTGTGTTTGATTGTGGTGTTATTGTTGTTGCTGTTGAATATTTGATTGTGGATAAACTGATATGATGAGATAATTGGATAATTGGAAGTTGTGTTGACGACTATATTGTCACTTGGAAAGTAGTGGTACGACTAGATGGTTAGAGACTGTTTTGTGGTGGCTATGATCTGGGTTACTTGTGATAAGCATGTCTATGCTTGGGATGTCTATCCCGTGATTATATTTTTGGGATGTCTATCCCTGGGATCTATTTTTGGGATGTCGATCCCTGGGCTCTCTTGGATTGATCTAGCACCCGGAATATGTTAACAACCAGGTACGACCCTAGCTTGTCCAGTGACAGGGCCCCTGAAGATAAAATTGGAAAATTATATTGTCTTTTGGTCTTGGCTCAGTTGTGTTCTGGATGTTTCTCTGTTTTGTCTTTGCTTGTTCTTTACTTCGAAAGTATTGTGTTTGCCTGCATATTACTGTTTATCCTTCGTCGGTGAGCACTTCGGACTCACCCCTCGCCTGCGGGGTTTCATCCCGTAGGATGAGTTGCTCGTAGTACAGGTACGTGGTTCGACCAGCTGCTGTTTCTACTCCACCAGTCCCCGGATCCATACCTCCGCTGCATCTCATTCTAAGTCTTCCGCTGCTTGTTTTTCTACTGTATTGTTGATGTTGAGGATATTTTCTGCTGTTGTTGTTACTGTATTATGTTTTGTTATTGTATCCTATATCCTCTGCTGTTGGCTGGACTGGAGTTTATTGATCATAATAATGGTCCCCGGAATCGGGTGACAGATGTTGTACTTGAGTTTGACTGTATTTTACCTTGTAACATATGTACTGTCTGCTACTGTAATAAGAACAGTTCTGGCACGTGTTTACCCTGTACGGTAAATACGGGTCGGGTCGCTTCAGAATGTCTATCCCTATTTGATTTGATATTGGGATGTCTATCCCGGGTTCTGTTTTGATCTGGCACCCGGAATGAGTTGATAACCTGGTATGACCAAAGTTGATCACGTGAGGTTGACCAGATTATTGAAAGTCGGAGAGAAAAATAAAAATACTAAATGTCACGGTTAGATGATGGTACGGCCAGAGGCGGTAGTCTGGGTCCGTAACGACCCTGTGATTTTGATTTGGCCCGTAACGGCCTGTGATTTAATTTGGACCCATAACGGTCCTGTGATTGTTTTACGTGGAGGTACCAGTGCGGGATCCACGGGCTAGCTAGCTTGGCTACCGCGGCACGACCAAGTTCTAACTTGTGGCAGGCCCTAATAAATCATTAATAAAACTTCTCAAATCCAATGTAGGATGTCTAGAAGTGGGAGGACGATTGTTGTGTCCCAGTCGGGTGTAGGGAAGTGGAGTCACATTGTTGTTATCGATGTTATTCGTGATGACATGATTTTGAGTAGTGTTACTCCTGCTTGATGGTTATTGTAATTGGTTGTAATTGCGATCACTCTATTACCACTACTGCATGTGCATTGTTGTGTCCATATTGTTTTTCTGATAATTTCCTCTCTGTCCTGATGCTCTTGGATTTGATGCTTGGTGTTATTACGGTTGCTTGTATACTTCGGTTTATTTGTTTATCGGTGAGGCAGTGGTTGGTCTCACCTCTCACACAGTCCTTGCAGGATAGATCAGGATAGCATTCCGGCCGCTGCGGTGTACCCTCGGGCAGGACTCGGATCCATTAGTTGCATCGGGCTTTGCATAAGTTGTCTCTGAGTTTGTAAATGCTTCCGCTGTGTTATTGCTATTGATGATATTCCCGGGATCGGTCGATATTATTATTATCTTGGGGCCATTGGGCCGGTTTTCTGTTTTAATTACACAATTGTGCCACGTGTCGGTACTGTTGGATGGTAATTACTATTTGTTGGGTAAATAGTGGTCAGGGTGTTTCAAATTTAATATATTAATTTTTAAAATTGTGTCAATTTAGTCGTAGTGGTCAAAATAGAAGGAGATAAGTATCTCCCATGTCCTACATCTATCAGTTTTCCGCAACTAAGTCTTGTATCTTAAAAAATCCACATTTGAGCAAAAAAAATCCTAAACCTAATTTTTATCAAGTCGTCTCAAATCTAAGTTTTTAGGAGACTAAGAACATCTTAGTCTCTCAAATTTTAAATTTAAATCGGAAAATTCCATTAAAAAAAATAAAAATAAATGTACCATAAAATTTTATTTTTTAAGAAGAAATAATAAATCTAAAATATAAAAAATCCTGAATCATAAATTATAAAAATTTTAAATTTTTTGAAACATAAATCTTAAAATCCTAAATGCTACAATGCTAAATTCAAAACCTTAAAACTTTAAGGTTTTAAGGTTTAGGCTTTTAAGTTTTAGGGTTTTAAGATTTTGGGTTCAAGGTTTAAAGTTTAAGATTCAAGACATTATTATTTTTAAGATTTAAGTATTTACAATTTTAGGGTTTAGGGTGTAGGTTTTTAGGACTTAAGGTTTGAAATTTTTTAGTTTTTAGGATTTAAGGTTTGATGTTTTATGATTTTAATGTTTAGAGCTTTAAGGTTTAGGATTTAGTATTTTAGGTTTAGAATTTAAGGTTTCAGGGTTAGGGTTTTGGGCTTTACAGTTTAAAGTTTAGGATTTAGGATTTAGAGTTTAGGGTTTTAGGCTTTAGGATTTAAGATTTTAGAGTTTAGGATTTTAGGTTTTTAGGTTTATGGTTTAAATTTTTAAGATTTTTTTTTTTGGTATGAAAGTTTTAAGATTTAGAATTTTTCATTTTAGTCTTTAGGATTTTATGATTTACGGTTTAAAGATTTTAAAATTTTATGATTTTAGATTTATGATTTTTTATGTTTTTAGATTTAGTATTTTTTTTAAAAAAAAAGTTTATAGTATTTCTATTTTTGTTTAGAAGCTTTTTGCTTTAAATATAAAGTTTGAGGGACTAAAATGTAAAATATTTCCTCAAAAAAGTTAGAATTAACAGAAAGACTTGACGAAATTAAGTGTAGGACTTGTTTGCTGTAACTAATAAACAAATATGACTGAAATGAAATTTTTTAAAGATACAAGACTTAGTTGCAAAAAGTGGAAAGATTTGGGATTTGGGAAATAGCTATCACTTATAATTTTGACCACTACGACAGAATTGACCGAATTATAAAAACTCATAGAATAAATTGACCCAATTATAAATTCCGGTATGAAATTGACCAAACATATAAATTAGTGTATGAAATTAAGTATTATTCCAATATAACAATTAGTAAAAGAAAAGGAAGTGGGAGTGGATAGTATGAGGGTTGTGGATTTTGGTCACTTGCTGCAAAATATTTACAGACAATCAAGAATTGAATATTTATTCTAATAAGTGGCACATAATTATTTTATATTTGATAAAGATATATTAATTTATATTAATCCTTAAATAAATCAAATTCTTAAAAGTATTATAAATTTAGAAATTAGATTAATTAAAATTAATGACTTAGTTTTATCCCATTTATATATAGAAAAGTTAATTGTTATATTTTTCTAAACAGACAAAAGTTTATATAAGATACTCAGGAAATTCTCACATTCGTCAAGAGATGATAAACAAATTATAGACAATGACCGAATTAAACTTTCTCATAAAAAATTACGCAATAGGTGGGGCCAATATTTACGTAGATACCTAGATAAATAGGATTTGGCATAAGTAGATTTCTTATCAAAAAAAAAGTGGCATAAGTAAGTTAAATAAAAGATATTAAAAAATAGAGTTTAGAGAGACTAAGAGAGTAAAATGTAAATTGTGAAGGCTACTTAATGCCTTAAGGTATTTTAAAAATACCTTAAAATTTTAGATTACTACATAGTATAGTAGCCCATAAATTTTAGGATTATGTGCTATCGTGGCTTGTTTCTACTATTTGGCATGCGGCCTACTACTATAATATACAAAATCAACAAATTAAACAGTATCCTAAGAAAACACGAGAGAACCACAAAAGTTAGAGTGAGAAGCAGTGACTTAAAAACTGTGCCATTGTCACTAAATCGTATTTCGGTGTTTCTTTCACCGAAGTGATGTAAACTCTTGTAGCAAAAACGTCTTTATAGATAGTTTCTATTGCTAGAGTTCGGTACAATGAGAGAGCAAGAGCGGGAGAGTGTGAACGAGGAGGGGCGTGACAGATCTAGAGACCGTACAAGTGATGGAAGAATTGTGCGTTCCAGATCTCCCACCCTAACCCCTGTAGCCGCAAGAAGGCGTAGTGAGATTGAGGGAGCTGATGGAGGTGCTGAGGACAGCAACTCCACTGACATAGATAGATGTACGAAGAAAGTCAAGATAAAAGAGGGAGGGCTTGCAAAAGATGAGTTGGTGGGGGAGACGGTCTAGTCTACTCCGGTGGCTCCAACAACTCCACTATTTCAGGCCACTCTGGGGTCCACAACAATACAAGAACTGACGCCGCCACTAAGCCCATCCCTAGAGGTGGTAATGGAGGAGCCTAAGAGCTCATATAAAGACATGTTGACTGTGTGTACTGGAGGCGATTTAGACTCAGACCCATGGGCTTGGGAAGAGGAGGTAGCGGTTGAGGATGGTGATATAATAGTCCGGGAGGTCGATGGAGTTGAGCTGGTGGAGCTTTCAAAGGATTTTAATGAGAGATTGAGGAAACCATGAGAGAAGATGGTTGTTGTCTAGCTTTTGGGTAGAGCTATTGGTTACAGATCCCTACAGATGAAGCTGCAAACTCTCTGGAAACTGGGTGAGCCTTTCAAAATTATTGATTTGGATAATAATTACTATACCATCCGGTTTTGGGATATCGCACATTATCATAGAGCACCACTTGATGGCCCTTGGACCATCTTTGGTCATGTGCTCTTGGCGCAACCATGGACTCCTGCCTTCAGGGCTTCTAGTGACAGAATTAACTCAGTAGCCACATGGGTGAGATTTCAAGATTATCCTCTGGATAAATACCATTCACAGATTCTTAAGGCTTTGGGCAACAGGGTGGGGACCACTATAAAATTGGAGGATAATCATGAAAACTCCTCCCGTGGCAAGTTTGCCAAAGTAGCCGTTCAATTGGATCTTCAAAAGCCACTTAAAGAAATAGTGAATTTGGAGGGGGAAGAAATCAAGGTTGTCTATGAAGACCTCCCACCGATTTCCTTAACATGTGGTCAAATTAGCCACCCAACATTGACATGCCCAGAAGCAAAATCGGCAACAACCCCTTTAAATGGAGCAGGATCTTGCAAGTGGAACACCAGAGGGTAGTGGGGCCACTGAGGGCACATCTAGTTTCAGAGGTATAGTGCAAGATGGGAGCAAACAGAATGAGGAGAGGGGAGTATGGATGATTGCCCCCTACCGGAGTCACAGGAAATACAAGAGGACGATGGATGCGCCACTAGCTACTCAACGTCTGCACAAATTACGGTAAGTCACAAAAATAGCTTTCAAGCCTTGGGCCATGATGATTTTAGTTTGTATGAAAAGCCCGCAGGTGAATCCACCCAGCCGAATCAGCCTGTGAAGGATGCGCTAAGGAGTCAGGTCTAGTGCCCTAAGGTTACCAAACCCAACCCTAGGAAATCTCATAATCAAAAACCCAAGCAGCTCAACACCAAGAGTCTCTCGAACCCACCAATCCAAGTCCATACTAGAACCCCATTACAAGACGTCTTAAATAATCCCCATAATATACCAACCCATGCCCATTCTAGTCAAGCCCATTCTAGTCAAGCCCAATATGCCATACCTATGCCCACAAGAGTCCACATACCCAAGTCCAATCCTCTAACCCCAAACCAGCCACCCAAGACCGAAACAGAGAGACTCATTCAGCCATCACCTTAGATGAAGACAGCCACCGAGTAGTGTACCAACCAACTCCCTCTCATACCCAAATAAGCCAGTTACCAGCCCCAACCTCCCTCCTATGCCCTTTCCATTCTAATACCTCGGTACAGGTTTCTATGAGTACAGTTTTTCCCTACCTCACCAAACAACCAGACCATAGCGTACAAACACCGGGTACTATTCACCTAACCCTTATGAAAATTGTAGATTTGACTGCCTCTAGTTCAGTATAAGGCCCAGGCGAGGTGGTTTTAATGGCCGAGGATGAGCCAATAGAGCCACAAATGGTACAAAAGAAGTTGATGGAAGCTATGGTTGTGGAGGATGAATGCCTCCCTCCCCAATGAATCTTATCGGACATAGTGTCTCCTACGTCTGAATCTATCTGATGATATCTATTCTATGATGGAACTACCAAGGGGCAAAAAAAAGCAGTTTTAAAGAAACTTTCATGAGATGTGTAAAGTTCACAGGCCAGAGGTAGCTATTATTTTTTAGCCAAGGATTAATGGAGCTCGAGCAGACAAAGTAATCAAAGGACTTCGTTTTTCTCATTCACAAAGGGTGAAACTCGGGGTTTTGCGGGAGAAATCTGGTTATTGTGGAATGAGGTTGATACCTAGGTGCAAGTTCTTTACAATAACACTCAGCTGATACATGTCCGAGTGTGGAAGGGTGCGGAAGTGTTCTTGTTGACAGCCGTTTATGCTATTCCACAGCAGAAGTAGAGAGAATTTTGTTGGCAGAATCTTGCTACCCTTAATAATGCGATTTCAAAACCGTAAATTTTGATGGGGGATTATAATGCAATACTTGATGGTAATGAGCATAAGAACCGGTTTGGTAGTCTAGGTGAAGGAAGCAGGGCTTTCCAGTCATGTGTTAATCAAATTGGCATGGTCGATTTGGGTTATGCAGGTGGAAGATTCCTGTGGAGGAAAGAGGGTTACTTTGCCAGATTAGACAGAGCACTTTGTACCGAGGAATGGAGGCTGGATTTCCCAGAACTTTCTGTATGCCATCTACCTTTCACTTTGTAACCGATTCTAATCCATGAAGGAGTGCAGCCACCACCTAAGGCGAGCCGTCTTCTCCGTTTCCAAGCTGCTTGGCGAACACATGCTGAGTTTGCTGAATTCACGAAGAAGGCTTAAAATATGGATGTAAATGCAGTGACTGCCTCCGAGGAGTATGTTAAGAAAGTGCAGTAGTGGAACACACAGTATTCTGGAACATCCACCATAGGAAGAGACGTATTCTTGCCATGTTATATGGGATCCAAACATACTTGGAACATTCTCCTTCTAGATTCCTTTCTAAGTTAGAGATAGAATTATGGCAGGAATTAGACAAAGTACTAGTGTAGGAGGAAATTCTATGGGCCCAAAGGAGGAAATTCTATGGGCCCAAAAAACAAGGAGCAAGTGGGTCCAATAGGGTGACTGCAACACCGCATAATTTCATGCATCCACAACAATTAGAAGGAAAAAGAATAGGGTGGAAGCCCTAAAGGACGATGCTGGTGTGTGGCGGACCGAGCCTGAGGAAGTGAAGGAATTGGCATCTAACTACTTCCAAACCATATTTACTAAAGAGCAGAACACAACGCCGCTCTTTCCCTTGCCTACTTTGTTTCCCAGTATTGAGAAACACATATTTGATGACACTACGAAACAGTTTAATGAAGCTGAGATTAAGGATGGCTTGATGCAAATGGGGGCCGCTTAAAGCCCAGACTAGATGGACCCCATGCAATTTTCTTTCAAACTCAATGGGAGACTATGGGCTCGAGTGTGATTCAGTTCATCCGGAAAATTTTTGACCATGGTTGGTGGGGTGGGATGATAAAGCAAACCTTAATAGTGTTGCTGCCGAAGATTGATAAGCTTATAAAATTACACAATTTCGCTCAATAAGGTTGTGTAATGTTTTATATAAGGTGGCCACTAAACTGATTGTCAACCGCATCAAGCTGTTTCTGGGAAACTTAGTGGCACCAATGTAATCAAGTTTTGTTCCGGGAAGACAAATTACGGAAGATCTTTTGCTTCGTAAGGGTGGACCTAAATTGTCGCACCTATTCTTCGCGGATGATCTTTTGCTTTTTACGGAAGCTTCTATCACCCAGATTCAGATAGTGTAAGATTGCCTTGACAATTTCTGTCCATTTTCGGAGCAGAGGATTAGCAAGGAAAAATCTAGAATATGCTTCTCCAATAATGTGTCGAGGGATCTTGCTTCCAGAATAAGTGGCGGGTTAGGTTTTCCAAAGACAAAAGTATTGGGTAAGCATCTTGGAGTCCCACTTTTGTACAAAACGGTTTCTAAGAGCACTTATGACATCTGGTTGATCGGGCATTGGAAAAGGTGAGTGGCTGGAAAGTGGGCAGACTCTCCCTAGCTGGAAGAATCACTTTGGCCAAAACAGTTTTAACTGCACTCCCGGTGTCTACCATGCAGACTGCAAGGTTACCTAGGGCAATCTTTGATCAACTATATCACCTATCGAAACAGTTTATTTTGGGCTCGAGCTCGGAATGTAGGAAAATACATCTAGTTTGCTGGGAGACACTTTGTAAGACAAAGGATTGTGGCGGTGTTGGTTTGAGAAAGATGAGAGTGATTAATGATGCCTTTCCAATGAAGATTTCCTAGAAATTGATCTCTAATATGGACGACTTATGTGTGCAGGTTTTTCGGTGCAAGTATATGCAGAATATGGCTCAGGCCCCTTTTGTACTTAAAAAGCAGTGAGCTTTGGAAGGACAAATGGTTAAAAGGCCATCCAAGCCTTGGAAAGCTACTTCCCAGTTCGGTAGATTAGAGAGAGGAAGTCAGAGTTTGTGAATTAGTCACCTCTACTAGATGCTAGAACTGGGAAGTGTTACAACAATGGTTGCTTGTAGAATTAAGAGTCACAGTGGGATCAACACCTGTACCAAGAGCTGACAAAGGACCTGACAGAATTAAGTGGCCTTTGTCTTTAAATAGTACTTTCACAATTAGTTCTGCATATGAACTGCTTGAATGGAGTAACTGAGGAGAAGAGGATAAGGTCTAGAAGATCATCTGACAATGGAAAGGTCCAGCATTTGTGTATTCCTCTGGCTGCTTGCACAGGAAAGACTAGTCACAAACCAGTTCAGATTTAGACGTCACATTTTGCCTACTGATATGTGTCCCCGCTGTGATGGGGTTGTTGAATCAGTTCTGCGCGTAGTAAAAGACTATGAATTCGCCAAGCAGGTATGGCTGATGCTAGGACAGCACGCAACTGATGCGGCTTTCTTCAGGCTAAAGCTAAAGCCGTGGTTGGTTTGGAATTTATCAAGAAAAGGGAAGGATGCATTCTGGAAAATGCAGTTTGCAGTTGCTTGTTGGAAATTATGGGCTTGGAGAAATAAATTAGTGTTTAAGAGGAGAAGGTTGATTGCTCCTACTCTGTGCGGCACTTTGAATTCATATCTAAGAGTTTCATGGAGGCCATGATAATTCTGAGTAGCTGGTTAAGAGGAGGCAGGAAAAAAAACTACACCAATCGTTCACAAATGGCAACGTCTTGCTGCAAGGTATTGGAAAGTGAATATTGCAGGCATCACAAACACGGAAAATTGGACTGGAGGGGTTTGTAGAGATGCGGGAGGAGAATGGGTTGCAGGCTTTGTGCTACGCAAGGAGTCCAAAGGTAGCGCAAAGGATGATTTGTTGGCTATTTTGCAGGGCATTCATTTTGCAAGGAGGTTAAATCGCTCCCCAATCCTCTTGGAAACACATATGGGTGCACCCCTCGGATGAATTTTGGATAGAGTAGAATGGGATGAGAAGTGTAATGATATAGTGGAAGAGATTATCTCCCTACATAGGGAGGCTGACCATATATAACTAGCTTTTGTAAATGAGGAGAACAATAGGGTAGCTTATTCGATGGCCATGTTAGCCCTTTCCTTTTGCCCAAAGTTAACTTATTTTGATTCTCTCCATGATGTAATTAATAGCCTCATTTTGGAAGATAAGGGTCCAACGGGTTAAAATCTCCAATTCGTTGTATTTTGTACTTATATTTTGCTGAGTAATACATTGCTCTTTTCCGGTTGCAGACCAAAAACAACTTAAACAGTATTAAACGGGATTTGGGATGCGCCTTCTAATGTTGCACACTTTATAGAGTAATTGGAAATCAAACTTACAAAAACAGGTACAAAATTAGGACGTGTTTGAAAGTGTTTCTAAAACTCTATTTTCCGGTTTTTGTGGTTTTGAAAATAAGAAAAATTTGTGTGGGAGATATTTTGGGAGAATAGTTTCGAAAACAATTCTCTAAAAGTTAATTTTGAAAATAGAAAAGAGAAAACTGCTAAAGAGATGCTAAAGATATGTTTCGCTTGTTTTCACGGTAGTATTCTGGTAAGTAATAGATATATATATATACATACATATATAAATAACCTCTTTCCTTTTTTTCTCAATATCTTGCCATAACTGCAGCACAACCTTCATCTCTCCTTACATGGTTGGATGTCTGACTTCATTGCGTAGCAAAGCAAATTGAGCAGCGCAAATACCTGGCTGGCATCATATTCACCTCTGTGCGCAACTATATATACTTGGACAATGTAGCTAAGTGATAATTGCGAACCCGTAAAATAAGTTTAATGCACTAAAAAGAAATCAGAAAACAACAATTTCCCAGGACTTCGGGTATCAGAAAACTCAGAATCAACAACATCTGATTCACAGCCACTAGTGTAGTATATAAATTCTTAAAATGGCATCCGATAAATCAACTGAAAAAAATCAATATATCTAAAAGTACTCAAGAATGTGTAGAAGAGGCCACATCTCCACTTTTAATTTTTTTTTTTCCCCCCCTAGCTGTTATTAGGCAAGGCCGTATAATAAAATAAAATAAAATGGTGTCATATATACATAATACAAAACATGAAATCAATTTCCGATCCATCAGATGGCATGCGCGGGCTTTAGGGGCCCACCAGATCAAAACATTTTTATCTATCTATCTTAGGGTGGGGGGTGGGGAAAGTGGGCCCTGAATGATCAACATGACCCAAAAGTGGAAAACACAAGACCCCCATCCATTTCCTTTTTTCTCTCTCTAAGCTCGGCCACGCTTCCCCCCCTTATCTTCAGGTACATATATATTATATACATACATGCGCATAAGATTTGCAGTAAGAATTGGGGGATTAATTAATATGGTGGCAAGTGAGGTGATGGTGCCAGGCCAGGCAAGAGGACCATGAAGGATTTTGAAAATAATAGAGGACTAATGGAATGGTCCCTCTCCTGCCCACCAAACCCCTCCTCCCCCCACCCCCCATAATGCTATAAGAATGTAATGGCAAGGCCTGGGCAGGCACAAGGCATGCATGCAACATATATATATGGTCACATCCCTTATCATCTAGTCTGCAACATTCTCATTTTCCCACTAGAAGCATGTGTTTTTGGGAGACAATTGTACAAAATTAGATATTAAGTAGCTCCATTCCAAGAAAATATTGATCAGGGATTAATTCCTAGGCTACCCCCACCACCACATTACGCTTATTCTCAAGTGATTGAGCCCAATGGTATGGATTAAGAGAGTACTGTAGTTACATGTTTAGGCGTTAAGATTTATTGCCGGAGATTTTTTTTTTTTTTTCTTTCTTTCATGGCCACAAGCCTCCACTTCTAAAGTGACTTGAGTGACAAAACTTGCATATATAGCCAAGTTTGAATTGTGGGAGTGACCTGTCTTATTCCATGGCCTAACTTGGAAAGTGGAATAAAACCCCGACAAAGACCCCCATCCCATCCCCCTCTAATCAAGACCCAAAAAAAAAAAATCCCCCTCTAATCTTTTGCCTCTGTTGGGCTTATCTTTAGCTCATAAATCATACCAATTTATGGCGGAGAAACAATGCTTGGTATGCGGAAAGAAGCAAACCCCAAATATCAATCAATTGTATATATGTGATATATATGACTTTCTTTCAGCTGGTTTGCCTCCCTCCAGTTTTGTAATATTCAGTTGGTTTGTGACTAGAAAGAGTAGAACTCATGAGCATTAATCCAATGGGCAAGAGAGGGCTGTCCATTAATTTTTCGGATTAAAGTGTTTTTTGTCCTGTGTAAGGCTTCAAAGTTGGAAGTCATCCTCATGTAGGATTTTCGCCTCTTTTCATCCCTCCGTTCATCACTTTTGGTTAGTTTTGGTTTATCCGGCCAAAATCGCTGATGTGGCAAATTTTTTACTCAACATCAGCTTCATGCGGCCCACATGTGAGGGTTTAACCAAAAAACCAAACCAACCACATCCGACCCGTTCGCCCAACCCATTGACCCACTAGTTTGAATTTTTTTATTCTTTATTCTTTTTCTTTTTTTACAAAATTAATTCAGGATCCTTTTTTTTCTTTTTCTTTTCTCTCTTTCTTCTGCTTTTTCTCTTTTTTTCCCAAAATTTATTTAGGCTCCTTTTTTCCTTTTTCCTCTTTTTTTTCTTTTCTCTCTTTCTTTGTCTGGATTTTTTTATTCTTCTTCTCTTTTTTTTTCTCTTTCTTCCCCTTTTTCTCTTTTTTTCCCCAAAATTTATTTAGACTCCTTTTTTCCTTTTTCTCTTTTCTTTTTCTTTTTTCTCTTTCCTCCCCCCCCCCCCCCCCCCAACCCCCCCCACAACTCTTCTCTCCGAGTTACTCCCTGATTTCTCTCCCACTCTTTTATTTTCATTTATCTTGGCATCCTCCCATGCATTCCCATGAGCCAATCTATTATACAAATAATCATCAATTGTCATCCTCTGCACATACTCATCCCCAACTCCACCAACAACGCCTCCCTCCCTACATTGCTCTTAGAAAACACCCTCTTTAACAGATCCAAGAACCTGAAAGTGGCCACATACTTGGCATCCCACTCCTTCAGATACTCCCTTTTCAAATAATCCTCCCCAACAATCCTCTCCTCGCCCTTCGACGCCTTCACTATCACCTCCACGCACAAACGAGTTAAAACAAAGAGAGAGGGTTGGGAGGGAAAGGGACACACTACTACCTGTGAATTTTTTGGGGAGCAGAGGATTTTTTGTTTTGGATCTGTGTTTTTACCTCGAACCATTGAATGGTAATAACGAATTGTGTTGATTTATGGCTTCAATTTTTTAGATTGGTAATTGGGTAATTTCGAACGGTTGGTTTTGACTAACTCGGTTTTTGATTTGGTGCAAAACTTGCTTGGGATTTTTCTGGGGAACTTTTGCGTGTGTATAGTTTCGTGATTTTTTAGATTTCGATGATGGAGATTTGAGGTTTTTGTTCAGGGAAGCTTTGTTTCATGATGTTTTAGGTTTCACTGAAGAAGAAAGCAGTACCAGACAAACCGATGAACTACTTACTGCTTTGAATTTGCTGGTGAATGTGCTTATGTATTACGGGTTATTTGCTTTTTTAATCTTGCTGCCGATGGTAAGGATTGGAAGGAAAGTAAAGTAGAAATATAGGATTTTGTGTTTTTTAACGATAAAGTCTAATCTGTGAGCATTCTTTCTAATCTTTAACGGATATTTCGAATTTTAAGTAGGTGAGGAGTTTTCTTTATTAACTAAGTAGGTGAAGAGTTTGTATTTTTAATGAAGTAGAAATACAAGGTTAAAAGTGCTTTTTCTGTTTTTGGGGAAAAAAAGGAGAAAAAGCTGAAGAAAGAGAAAAAAATAAAAATAAAAGAGAAAGAGGAAAAAAGAGTCTAAATTAATTTTGGGGGAAAAAAAAGAATAAAAAAATCCAGACAAAGAAAGAGTGAAAAGAAAAAAAAATGAAAGAGGAAAAAAAAAAGAAGCCTAAAGAAATAAAAAGAGAAAAAGCAGAAGAAAAAGAGAAAAGAAAAGATAAAAGAGAAAGAGGAAAAAGAAAAAAAAGGTGCCTAAATTAATTTTGGAAAAAAAAAGAAAAAGAGAAAAAGAATAAAAAAATCCAGACAAATGAGTCAAATGGGTTGGGCCAACGGGTTGGGTGAAGTTGGTTTGATTTTTGGTTAAACCCTGACATATGGGCCTCACAAAGCTGATGTGGAGTCAAAAAATTTGCCACATCAGCGATTTTGGCCGGATTTTGCCGGACAAACCAAAACTAACCAAAAACGATGAACGGAGGGATGAAAAAAAGCCAAAATCCTACACGAGGATGACTTCCAACTTTGAGGCCAAAATCCTACACAAAGATGACTTCCAACTTTGAAGCCATACACAGGGACAAAAAAATGCTTTAATCCTTAATTTTTCCCTTTGTTATGTTATGTGGCAAAAGTTTATGCTGGCCAATTGGGCCTCTAGTTTGCCGCAGCAATGCCCAAGCCGCAGTTTACTTGCTCTTTGGAATTCTCTATCACAACCATGTTCTGGAGTTCTGACAATAATATGTGTACAACTTTTTTGGAATTCCTTTCTTCTCGGGTCTGGTCACCTTCGTTATTTGGTTGGGATGGACCATCAAGCTTTGCCAAACATGAAAAAGCGCCACTCTTTTTTTTTGTTTTGTTTTGGTTAATTTGCAAAGAATCTCTCCTGATTGACACCAAATCTCCAAAGTGTAACTCTAGGAATATGCATGGGCCAAATCATGGTAATAGTCCGCAAGCCATCGTGCAATGATGTTGACCTCACTTTTCCTTACATCTTGAAGCCATTTTGGATCTTGGGGAGTTGCAAATCTCAGGTCCACATGGTGAGCCCCTGTTAGGAAGAAGTTTTTTCAGTTTGAAAAAAAGGGAATAAACCCCCCCGCCACACACCACCACCACCACCCAAATATTGGCGAATTGAAGACTGAGAGTAACAAGATCCATGTATATATGCGGATTTAGGAGCAGTCTATTTCAATATGGTGGAGGTATAGGTATAATAACCAAGGCATTGTTAGCCTTCTCAAATTCTATGTTTGATTTCAAGATTTGAACCACTTACCTTCTTTTGCAACAATAGCAACTATGCTCTTGGATATATTCTTCAGCACCCTGCCATAACCATGGAATAGAGGCACACATATGTAGTAGATAAGGCACATATTCTTCCATAGACTTACTTCACAAATAAAATATATATACATATTTATAAAATAAGAGAAAAGGAGGGGGAGGGCGAGGTCAGAATCATACCCTCCACCACTCCATGGGTCTCTCAAACCATTAAAGAAGATAATATTGCTCCCAAACCTCTTCAACACTCTCCCAATGTCCTGCCCAAATTTTAGAATAATATGTCAGTATTAATTAAATCCTTTATATATCATGTTTAAGTAAGATCTTCTTTTAAGGGTAGCAATTATTAATTGGCTTCTTTAAGCTGGCGCAGCAGAAATTATAAATAAAATCTTACTAATGCCAATGACTATATATGGAAATTAAAGATACCCACATGCCCACCAAACTCGGTAGTAATCCAGTTGGGTCTGGGCTCGACCCCAAAGTAAGCTTCGCAGGACTTGGCTCGATCACTGTAGTGCCACTGAGAAGCAGGAAACATACTCTCCTTACCGTTACTTCCAAGAGGCATTATCATCTCTGTGCATGCCTACAAAACCAAACCCAAGTACAATAATCAAAAGATGACTTATTATTATTATGACTGATCATACTAAACTTTGTTTCTCCCCAATTCTGTTTCTTTGGTGGTATCAATATTTTTTTCTGGAGTATTTCGGCCTATGCTAATGAATTACACTAGGCATACTATATGTAATAAATTGGAGATTCCTTATTCCTCAAAAATAAATAAATTGGACATTCCTTCAAAATAAATAAATGGTAGAAATCATGATGGGCTGAAATCCAGGTTTATGATTATTGTTGTAGTTTCCGCCATTTCTTAGTGGTCCTTCAAATGAGGCCCCGGAAAGAGCACGGTCCACTAAAGAAGGCCTTAGAAAAATATGAGGAAGGGCCTGTATGCGTGGTTGGTTGGCATTTAGCATTATTAGCTAGCTATTAAGTAGTGGCATTTAACAGCAGTAAATTTCACCACCAGCAAAAATTGATGTCATACTCATGGCTTCTTCATGTGTATGACAATAATTACTTTTACACATACTAGTAGTTGTTCGACATTTGTGATTCTTCTCACAATTTTATATATGACATTTACTACGATTATGCATGCCAACCAATAAATGCTATGACAAATTATAAAATTAGTTGTAATGACCCAAAATAAGGTTTCCATATTCAAGCATATAATGTTCAGTTCTGATTAATAAGTATTCGGTCCCTCTTTTTTTTTTTTTTGGATTCGTTAGAGTTGTAAACATGCAAATAAAATCATAACTCTCAAGTTAGTGGCCAAAATAGACATAATTTTTAAAAGGGCAAACATAAAATTATATATATAATAGTAAGGATTATTAGAAAAATAAAAGAAAAAAGTGTTAGAGAAAAATAAAAGAAAATAGTGTTAGAGTAATAAGGTCCAAAACTAATCTTGGGGCCTTAACCATGAGCATTAGAGTAATAAGGTCCAAAACCAATTTTGGGACCTTAACCATCAGCTTAAGCTTTTGGTTGAGATGGTCACTTGATATGGTAGCGGGTCAATAATGACGAAACGGTCGCATGTTCGAATCACTACGCCTCCCTCCTTGTTGAATTAAAAAACACAAGGTATGGACGGGCCTCTGTAAGTTTCAAGCCCAAAGGGCTTTCACTTGAAGGAGGGTGTTAGAGTAATAAAGTACAAAACCAATCTTGGAGCCTCAACCATCAGCTTAGCCACTCAGAGTAAAGTCATTTGTACATAAGTTTTACGAAAGCGTCTAAATTCCGAGAATCAAAACTAGTTTTGTTACTCCATATATGTTTCAATAGCTTCTTTTCAAGATGTGCAATACATTAATAATAAAATTCAGGTTTTGTCTTTGGTGTTACAAATGTATGTAAATTATGCTGTTAGTAATGGTGTTGTTTTCTAAGTCAAAAGAAAACAAATATAATCTAATAGTCAACAAGAATCAAGAATACTCTTCTAATATTTACAAAAAGGAGGAAAGAAGAAAAAGATATACATACATTGGGTGGTGAAGCTAGAAATTTTTTTTAGAAGGGGTCAATATAAATTTTTTCCATAATAATAGGGACTTGCTTGAAAAAATAAAATTTAAGAGGAACCAAATATAAATTGCAATAGGATTTATATGAAAAATTAAAAATTTAAGGGACAATAGATATCCATTACAATAGTAAGGATGTAAGGTTTTTTTTTTTTTCCTATTCAAAAGACTTGAGACTTTCCTTAAGGGGCCGAGTATAGAACCATTTAAACTAACTAACTACAAGTGGCTTATATACTTTTTAAGCAACATATTCAATTTGGGATAACTCCTTGGTAAGTCTTAAACTTTTTTGTTTTCTGCAATTAAGTCCTATATTTTTAAAAATCCCAACTTAAGTCTTATTTCTTTATTAGTTACATCAAACAAGTCCTAAACCTTATTTCCGTCAAGTCCTTCCGTTAAATTTAATTTTTGTAAGAGGATTAGTTACAGTTTAGTCCCTCAAACTTTTGATGTAAAGTAAAAACCTCCTTAAACAAAAAAAAAATTAAAAAATACCATAAAACTTTATTTTAAAACAATATTAAAATTAAAAACATAAATCACAAAAAATTTAAAATCTTTAAAACATAATTCTAAAATTTTAAAATACTGAATCCAAAATGCTAAATTCTAAACCTTAAACAATTTAAAACCAAAATTATAAACTTTAAAATTTAAATTTTAAAAATTTAAAATCCTAAATCCTAAAATTTTTTATCCTATAACCCTAAATCCTAAAACCTTAAATTCTAAATCATAAACCCTACACCCTAAAACTCAAAACCCAAAATCCTACATCTAAAACCCTAAAATACTAAATCCTAAATTCCAAACCTTAAACTCTAAAAATTTAAATTTTTAAATTCAAAAATTCTAAATTTTATGGTTTAGGGTTTTGAAATTTTAGGATTTATGTTTTAAAAATTTTAAAATTTTTGTGACTTATGTTTTTAATTTTAATATATTTTTTTCAAATAAAATTTTATGGTATTTTTATTTTTTTTATTTTTAGGGAGTTTTTTACTTTAAATCAAAAGTTTGAGGGACTAAATTGTAACTAATCTTCTTACAAAAGTTAGATTTAACGGAGGTACTAGACGGAAAAAAGGTTTAGGACTTGTTTGATGTAACTAATAAAGAAATAGGACTTAAGTAGGAATTTTTAAAGGTATAGGACTTAATTGCAGAAAATGAAAAAGTTTAGGATTTCCCAAGTAGTTATTCCTATCCAATTTAGTACACCAATTCTATAACTATTTAGTTGGTTAATTTTATAAACGAATTTAAAAGTGAGTCAATTGAAGACAAGAATTAGCAAAATTTGTTTATTTCATACATGCCCTTGTAAAAGTGGTTAAATTGACTTAGGATGGTCCAAATTAATGGTTACTAATAGGAATTTGACATATGTCAATTCCATTTTCTTATTAATAAGAATTCGGTTCTTTTTTTTATTTGTTTAAATTACAAACATGCAAACAGAATCATCAATTAAATGAGGGAACGAATAGTATCAAAACTAGACATAATTTCTAAAGAAGCTAATATAAAATTATTTATATGATAGTAAGGATTCATGTAAAAAAATCAAGAGGCATCAAATTTATATCATAAATAATTGGGTCAAATGCATTTGATCCCCTCACCTTTGTTTTTAAAGAAAAAGACCACCTCACCAAAAAAAAACCGGTATCTTACCCCTCACTTTTATTATTTTGAGATTTTGATGATTCTGTGAAGTCTACGTTAAGCTTCCGTTCAAGTGAATTAAAAAAAAAAAAAAAAAGAAGGAAAAGGGATTGTAAAGCATTCCCACTAAATTGTCCCTCCACTATTTCCTTCCTCACTCTTATACATTCCCTCCAACTTTTTCCCACCAAAACCCCCCACACATTAATATCCACCATAAAAGATATAACTACAGGGAAAGAACCTGAAACGAATGAACCCAAAATGCAACATTCTTCCTTTTTTCATATCCAATTTTAGATAGCAATTCAAACATACCAAATCCACCCTAGCAACTCCAAACATAATAAATCCATTTACAACCTTTGTACCTTCTAAAAAACAGGTTATCATAAATGTCGTTCGCAAAGGAAAGAGAGAAATGAAAACTCTTACCTTTACACTTCACCAAAACAACGAAGCCACGACAACATGCATGGGACACGATCGGTACAGAAATCGCACGATCGTTTCCCCACTTCACTGTCTACCCCTTTTTTTGTCTCACAACTGAACAAAGAACTTCCTCTCCTACTCTATGACTATTTTGTTACAGGAGGTCTGAATCCTTTTGCTGCAGGAGAGGAAGGCATAAGGAGGGGAGGAGGAGACGAAAAGATGGCCTGTGTTGTTAATGATGTTAATAAACAACTTTTTTTTTGGTTTTATGATGTCAATGAACAGTGGAGGAACGAGCTAGTGGGGGTAGTTGAGTAGAGGGCACATTCTTCAAGGTTTAAAACTTAATGGTTTTGATCCTGCCACGTGTCAGTGATCGGTGTCCTCCGTTACAATCAAATGGAACCGGGTTTATTTTCAAACCATGAGTTAAAATTTTAAATTAATAAAGGTGAGGGGGTTAAATACCCCTTTTTTTTTTTGTGAGGTGGTTTTTTGTTTTTAAACCAAAGGTAAAAGGGATAAAACGTATTTGACCCTAATTATAAGGACTTGTATAAAAAAAAAAAGTCCAGGTGACCCCCGAGGCGTCGCCACCGGGAATGAAGTCTTTTGCACTTCTTTGGTTGACAGAGGCCTTAAATTTTACGATGGGGTCTAAATTCCAAGAATAAAAAAGCTAGTTTTGTTTGTCCGTCCATGTTTCCGTTGCTTCTTTTTAAAATTGCAAAGTTTCCCTCAAAAAAAAAAAAAAAAGTCAAGGTGGATAGTCAGGCTCATGCTTTCCAATCATCATCCTCTATGCTTTCTCCTCTCGGGCTACTGGTCGAGGATTTGCATGTTCTTTCTATTTCTCTTCAGTTTTTTTTTCTCTATCTTTTGTTTCGAGACTTTGCAATAAGGTGGCACATGTCGTATGCCATTTAGCTTTTCTGCATTCCGTGAACATTTTTGGTTTTCGGAGTTTCCGGCTGATGTACTAGCTATTGCTAGAACTGATTTCTGCCCTGAAATTCAATGATGAGGAATATACGATATTCCATTTCTCAGAAAAAAAGTCAAGGCTTTAAGTCTTGGTGCTAGTAGTGTATGGAAATTGTATTTTTAGTAATGGTCTTAGTTCGTAAAGGCAAGGTATCATGTCACAAAAAGAAATTAGTTTAGTAATCAATTGGAGTACTCTTCCAATATTAGAAAAATATACGGTACATCCTTAATATCCGTTGTAATTGTCATAAGGATGTAAGGTTGGTCTATAAGATATAATTCTCCCAACATTAATTTTTTCTATTCACAAGACTTGAATTCTAAATTTTGTTTGAGGGGGGACCGAGTGCGGAACCATTTTAACTGAATGCTAGTGGCAAGTATAATTTTTAGGCGAAACACCCAATTTAGAACACCAATTTGTTTAGGTTGGTCAATTATTTCATACACGCAAGGAAAGCGAGTCAATTGAATACTAGCAAAATTGGTTTATTTCATACATGCCTTTATAAAATTGGTTAAATAGATCTAGGATGGTCCAAATTAATGGTTGAACAATAGAGATTCGACACATTTTATGGTAATCGTAAGTAATGTTACAAGAGACATTTAAATTTCATTTACATCCGAAGCTAGGATAAATGTATTACAAGACACAAAATTACAATCATTTTGCATTTAGTCCTCAATTTTTGAAAAACATCAATTAAGTCCTATAAACAGCTAATTAATGACATTACACGATTACTTCAGAGTCTTTCAACCCAAACATAGTTCTGATGTGGAAATCATATTTTCTTGGAAAAAATTACTTGCAAATTTATATAAAATAAATAATTTTTTATAAAGAAAATTTAAATATAATAAAATATCAGTTGGTGCTTTCATTTTAAATTCTCTTTTTTTTGCTTTATTTTATGTATAATGTTTTATTTTTTTTTTATGGAGAGATAAGTAACCACAGTTTAGTTAGTCTTTTTAATATTTAAGACATTTAAAAAATAATAAAATATCAAGTTTCGAAGTCAGCCTTATATTTAGATCGAAACCCCCAAAAGCAACCATGAAATGTCACTAACTAACAGTTCTTAAGACTTCATTGATGTTTTTCAAAAGTTGAGAACTGAAATGCAAAAAAATACTATGGGCCTGTTTGGAATAGGTTTTAAAAACAGATTTTCAGTTTTCAGATCTCTAGGAAACAACGAAAACATGTTTGGGTGGGAATTTTGCCTTTTTTCTCCCAAAACAATTTCTTAAAATTTGTTCTCAGAGGACAGAAAAGTGACCGAGAACAAGCTGTTCCATCATTAATGGCAGTTTTATGAATAAAAAAACCACGATAAACATGAGCTTGAAACGTGAATGAACATGAGCTTGAAACGTGAGCTTGAGCTTGAGCTTTTAAGTTTTTAGGACTTACAATGTATTTATTTTTGTTTTTGAATGAACATGAGCTTGAAACGTGTCAAATGAATTAAACCAATTTCTCCCAAAACAATTTCTTAAAATTTGTTCTCAGAGGACAGAAAAGTGACCGAGAACAAGCTGTTCCATCATTAATGGTAGTTTTATGAATAAAAAAACCACGATAAACATGAGCTTGAAACGTGAGCTTGAGCTTGAGCTTTTAAGTTTTTAGGACTATTTATTTTTGTTTTTGAATGAACATGAGCTTGAAACGTGTCAAATGAATTTTACCAATTTTACCAATGCACACATATGAATTTGTCAAGTTTTGTAAATTCGTATTCTATCATGACAAAATTAGACAAGTTGGTATGAGTTTTTTATCATGTAAGAAGAACAAACACCTGTCATGTGAGGGAACATGAGTGGCTTTGATACTAGTGCAGATTCTCCGCGATATCAGTATATAAGATTTCGATTAATTCGAGAAAAATAGTTTACTATTTGTCTAGTTTTCATGTGAATAATAAATAACGCGAAATGGTAATCCCCTTATGAGAAGTGTAATGAGATTAGTAGAATTTTTTTTATTAGTCGCATGTAGAAGAGACATGAATCCAAACTTCACTCTTCTTATTTTCTATAAGAGTAATGATACGTTTTTTTTTTTCCGGTACAAGAGTAATAATAAGTTACAATTTCATTTGATAAATTTGAAAGATGAATAGTAATATACTAATATCTCGTGCATTATCGTTACTGTTTAGTGTTTATTGAGTTGACTGGTTGATAATTCATTAATTCATTTGAGAATTCCTGTTGTATTTAGTTTTTTAAAATGTAAAAAATATATAAAAAAATCTATTTTCTTTACAGTATAATATGGGGGTTTTCCCACATGCAAACTTTATTAAAATAATTTATTTTGTCGAATAAAAATTGGAAACTGTCTAAAAGCTTGTATTTAAGAGATCATCTGTGACTCAGAGTTAGAATATAGTAGTAATAATTTGAGTTACCTGCCAGGACCATCCCCCTAGGCCATGAGAGTCTGAATTATCGTCCAGATCGAAACACGTGGCAGTACCACTGTAGTTATAGTAGACGCTAGCCGCACCATACAACTTAGCGAACGTATCGTTGCCGGTCGTTGGATCATCAATTGCCTTGCACATCTACAAATTCCAAACACTCTTTTAAAGTACTACTACTTCATAAACAAAAGAAATCAACCCCACAACCATATATCCCTTCCAATTAAAATCCATATCCACCTATACACCCCCCTTCACAATCTGCTTCGATAATTTAATTTCATTTGAAATTAATTCTCTTAATTGCCAACAATCTCTGAGTTAGTAATAATAAAGTCATGAACGACATTACCGGCGGGCCGGGAATCTTAGAAATTAAGGTTGCAGCTTAATTAATCAATTGCAAGTTATATATATACATATAGTAATAGTACCTGTTTCACTGGATAAGCTGGCAAAGGGTTTAGAAAATTTGAAGGAGTGGGGTAATCGGTCATGGCTGTATAGGTCCATGCAGTCTCAAGCCAACCCTCAAGATATCCTGCGCTAATGTAGTTTCTGCAACAAGTAGCAGCTAGTTAAAACTAAAGTGAACATGTGAAAAGAAAATTAAATTATATGTGTATATATATATGAATTGAATGCAGGCTAAGGTTGTTAAAGCAAGTTTATGGCTCTTACTTGCATATTTTAAATGATTTTCGAAGTAGTTCCAGCCCTCCAGGTTGGCTTCCAGTGTCCTCAATCTGTTTCCATGATCCTTTTATTACCTTGTAACAGTTCTCGCTCTCCCCCTGTTAATCAAAATATTATTTGTTCACATGAAGAAGACACGATGTAATTAAACAGTAAAATAATTAACTCTCCCTTAATGTTATATATTAATGCTATTTGATTTGCTAAATGAACCATATTGCATTCGGACAAAAAAAATAAAATTAAAAAGCCGAACCATATCGCACTCTTTGCAATTTTTCCTTTTCAGATAAAGGAAAAAAGAATATTGTGCTCTTCGCGCTTACTTACGACAATAGCATGTGATTACATGGATGAATCATTTTAATTCATGTGATTAGCCAGCTAGCTAGTGAACCATATACGGTGGGGGATTTCTTTCATCTACTACTATTGCCCGGTTTACATACGAGCTTATCTTAAACGCAATCATTGATAAAATCTCTTTTGGAATGGTCAATTAGTCGAGGAAATATATATATATATATATAAATGCTGATGTTGAAAGAGAGAGAGAGAGGGGAAGGGAAGGAGGGCGACACCCTAAAGTCATTTGTAATGATACGGTTGAAGCTGTATGGAGACGTGATGTTCTCAAAATTGAGGATTGGGGCAGAAGATGCCAGGGCCCCAATGGCGACATGCGGGTATTTCAATCTAAACCATGCTGCCAGCACTGCAAAAACCAACACCAAACAAACAATACTGTTTTGATTTTTCCAAAGGAATATTTCTTTCCAATGATAATATATATATTTTGTATGTATAAATTATAATTAATACTTGTAGCTAGAGTCTTTTTAATTAAATGTGAAGTATAAAAAGAAATGTCATACTTCCGCCATAGGAACCTCCAAAAGCCACCACAGGAGAGTCGGTTGCAGACAAATTCTTCTTTAGATCAGTGATGAGGGTGGCGTAATCTGCCAAGGCCTGCGCCGAGGTCAGGTACCCCAGTGTACTTGCGTTGCTATATGCAACTTTTTTATCACCCCCAAAAGGAATTGATTTGCCATAGAACCTATGCTGCATTAATTCACTCACAACATCAATTTACTCGGTATCTATCTATATAAAATAGGAAGCAGAAGAGAATATATATATATATATATATATATGATCAATTCTTGATCTTGGCTATCTATGACCACCCTCCCCCCCCCCCCCCCCCCCAAAAAAAAATAAAAAAAACAAATACATATACATGTACCTCAATGAAAACAAGAAGGGCCTTGAAACGGGGTGCATTGTCAAAGAAGAATCCGGTATTCTGGGCAAACCACTCGATGTCTCCTTCATTTCCAGTGTAGACAAAGATTGGAGCATTCTTCTCCGCCCCGGCCCAGTATGTACCATTCACCAGATATCTTTGTTGGAATGCCTGGTAGCTCTGGGGATTGTAAGTGAAGTGATCAAGTACTTGAGTGAAGAACTTTTCTTTGTATGGCTGATGATTACTACGTGATGATGATGATGATGATACCTTTCCTGCCTGAACCACTGAAGAAGGGAACCTTTGTATGGTATTGGCATGAGATATACCCAAACACAAGCTAAAAAAGACAGTAAACCACAAAGAAGTAAACCCAATTGCCATTTCCCTAGCTAACTTCCTATACTACTTTCTCTGCGCATGTGAGAGAAAGAGAGAGAACAATGAATCTTCAAGAATAAAAATCAATTACACATATGTGGAACAGAGCACGGAGGTCGGGGTCCTCCCATTGTTAACATTCTTTTTATATTGAAAAGGTATGACAACTTTCTTGTTGGATTCTTGCCTTTTTTTTTATTCTACCCTGGGTGTGTGTGTGTGTGTGGCTAGAGCAAAAATTATTGAGATTGTTGGCGTCAGTCAACAAGTTAAAGCCTCCCCAACTCTTGCCATCAATATTTTCCACCTAGCAACATCGAATTAATGCGATAACGAGATGTTAGTATAATAATCAAGGTTGTCAAAAAAAAAATTGTTTTTATTTGGAGTAATAATATTTTTCATCCATGTGTTCAGTGGCGGTGGCCTAGGGGGCTCAGGGAGGCCATGGCCTCCAGAACTTTCAATTTTTACATATATGTCTTACCGCGATGTACCTACGAGACCCTTAAATTTTTAATTTTTACATGTAAGTCCTATCATGATATATATTTAGCCTATTTTAAATTTTATTTTTTCACATAAACCCTTATTATTACACATATTGACCCTCTCTAAAAATTATATCTAGTTCCGCCACTGCATGTGTTGAATTGTTGAGAATAAAATAAAAAATGTCTCAACAATTCAACACAGGAATTAAATTTATGTGTTTTACAAGAGAGAAATGAGAAATATTCTAAACCACATAACATAAAGATGATGGTATTAGTCCGTTAGTGGAGACAATTTAACTATTATTAATTAAATATATAAATTAATCCATTGGGTCTCACTTCAATTCAGCCTTATGTATAGACTCTAATATGCCTTGTGACTTGTAAGTGTTTATGTCCCGACTCTCGTGCTGTGTGCTCAGTTTGTTGATACGAATAATCTAGGGAGAACAACAAAAATATTTGGAAGCAAAGCTATATGAATTGGTAATTTGTATGACGACGTTCACGGTAGAATTTACATGGAAAGGAAAGAAATTTAGATGAAAATAAGTCAGTGTACATGAGGCAAATAAGGGAGAATAATGTAGCAAAATATCTTCTAAAATTAATTAAAGCCTCACCAACCATCTAGATTTTTTTTTTTTGACAAAAAAAACGACGAGATGGTATAGTTTAACAAAGAAAGCTTATCATTCCAAAAAAAAACTTAATGATTGTCATAACATACTATATATAGTTTTGCATTAAAAAAAAAAACATACCATATATATATTGTTGTTATACAAACTCATTTTTAATCAGCCTCTAGTTTTTTTTATAACCATGATAATTGATAATAGTGATTGAGGTTAATTGCCCTTGAATTCAATTTCCATTTTTTAGGATATGGTATATTTTTTTTGATGAAAACGATATTGATTATATATTAAAAAGAGAATCACGGGTTTGTTATATCTGTTTAACTCTCATTTTGAGTTTGACCCTTTTTTTTTTTTATTTTGCACAATAATTTTTCCTTTTCTTTTCATTGAATTTTAACCTCGGGGGAGATTCTAACTTATCTGGTGACATTTTTTTTATCATTTTACTAAACCAAATTCATGCCCCCTTCACACACCAATTCTGAAATCCTACCCAACATAAGAGCCATTGACAGTGGCTCAGGGGCCATGCCCCCTTGGGTTTTTTAACTTTCTATATAAATCTTATTGTAATATTTTCATATGGACTCTAAACTTTTAATTTTTTCATATAAGTCCTATCGTAATGTATATTTGGCTCCTCTTAAATTTTATTTTCTCACATAAATCCTTATTATTACACACAAAATATTATATTGGTCCCCTCCAAGAATTATATCTAGCTCCGCCACTGATAAGAGCGAAAGACTCAAAAGCAGAGACGTGCATTCAACTTTGAAACACGGATTTTTCTTAGTATAGTTCATGTTTGTAGTATTAGGTTTGTTCTTTTTATATACTTTTATTTTGAAATTGTCCTGTTAATATATATGTGCTATTGGAATTGTTCATTTTTATGTATGTATTATTAAAATTGTTCCTATCATATACCTTCGTCCATTACTTCGTTTAACGGAATCCATGTGGCACAAAACAATGACGTTTTGGCCATGTCACGTTAGTCCAAAATGGTACGTGGATAATGTGGGATCTACTTTATTTTTTAAACAGCAAATACATAAAAAGAACAAGTAAATGTATAAAGGGAATAAATCCAAAACTATAAGTATGCACTATGCCAAAAGCTGGTATTTTCAAGAAAAATAAGATGGGTCCTACATCATCCACGTGGCATTTTGGGTTGATGTGGCATGGCCATATGAATTCCAATAATGGAATGGTGGATAGAGGCATGTGATGGGTGTTGGCCCAAAAGTGGGGGGGTGTGTGTGTTTAAAGAAGAGTGAGGAAAAAAAGAGTAAAGAAGAGTGAACACAGATGATTTAGAGTGGTTCTCCCTCACTAGGTATTCCATTACCTAAAGGTTCCTCCCTTTAGGATTTCAAACACTCACTATTCTTAGGTTTTGCAGGTTCAACCTTAACCTTTTCAATCAGAAGCTTTTTTAGGCTAAGCTCAAACCTTTATAAGCTTTTCACTGGCTAGGCTCTAACCTACCCAAATCTAATCCTAGACTTGAGTTCCCAGCAAATCTAATCCAAGATTTGCTTACAAATTCCCTTAGAATGTGTTTTACAATACACACAGAAAAACCAGATAAAAAATCACAATTTCTAGCACAAGTCTATACTCAGATTTTTGCATAATAGTTGGGATAAATCTTCAGAGGTGTAATCCTAGACTTGAGTTCCCAGCAAATCTAATCCAAGATTTGCTTACAAATT
>JAKUCV010005740.1:0-93763 GCA_028386065.3 Turnera subulata | reverse complement strand
ACCCTTTTTTTTTTTTATTTTGCACAATAATTTTTCCTTTTCTTTTCATTGAATTTTAACCTCGGGGGAGATTCTAACTTATCTGGTGACATTTTTTTTATCATTTTACTAAACCAAATTCATGCCCCCTTCACACACCAATTCTGAAATCCTACCCAACATAAGAGCCATTGACAGTGGCTCAGGGGCCATGCCCCCTTGGGTTTTTTAACTTTCTATATAAATCTTATTGTAATATTTTCATATGGACTCTAAACTTTTAATTTTTTCATATAAGTCCTATCGTAATGTATATTTGGCTCCTCTTAAATTTTATTTTCTCACATAAATCCTTATTATTACACACAAAATATTATATTGGTCCCCTCCAAGAATTATATCTAGCTCCGCCACTGATAAGAGCGAAAGACTCAAAAGCAGAGACGTGCATTCAACTTTGAAACACGGATTTTTCTTAGTATAGTTCATGTTTGTAGTATTAGGTTTGTTCTTTTTATATACTTTTATTTTGAAATTGTCCTGTTAATATATATGTGCTATTGGAATTGTTCATTTTTATGTATGTATTATTAAAATTGTTCCTATCATATACCTTCGTCCATTACTTCGTTTAACGGAATCCATGTGGCACAAAACAATGACGTTTTGGCCATGTCACGTTAGTCCAAAATGGTACGTGGATAATGTGGGATCTACTTTATTTTTTAAACAGCAAATACATAAAAAGAACAAGTAAATGTATAAAGGGAATAAATCCAAAACTATAAGTATGCACTATGCCAAAAGCTGGTATTTTCAAGAAAAATAAGATGGGTCCTACATCATCCACGTGGCATTTTGGGTTGATGTGGCATGGCCATATGAATTCCAATAATGGAATGGTGGATAGAGGCATGTGATGGGTGTTGGCCCAAAAGTGGGGGGGTGTGTGTGTTTAAAGAAGAGTGAGGAAAAAAAGAGTAAAGAAGAGTGAACACAGATGATTTAGAGTGGTTCTCCCTCACTAGGTATTCCATTACCTAAAGGTTCCTCCCTTTAGGATTTCAAACACTCACTATTCTTAGGTTTTGCAGGTTCAACCTTAACCTTTTCAATCAGAAGCTTTTTTAGGCTAAGCTCAAACCTTTATAAGCTTTTCACTGGCTAGGCTCTAACCTACCCAAATCTAATCCTAGACTTGAGTTCCCAGCAAATCTAATCCAAGATTTGCTTACAAATTCCCTTAGAATGTGTTTTACAATACACACAGAAAAACCAGATAAAAAATCACAATTTCTAGCACAAGTCTATACTCAGATTTTTGCATAATAGTTGGGATAAATCTTCAGAGGTGTAATCCTAGACTTGAGTTCCCAGCAAATCTAATCCAAGATTTGCTTACAAATTGCCCTTAGAATGTGTTTTACAATACACACAGAAAAACCAGATCAAAAATCACAATTTCTAGCACAAGTCTATACTCAGATTTTTGCATAATAGTTGGGATAAATCTTCAAAGGCGTAATGGACCCCTTTTATAGAATCTGAGCATAGAGGAAAGCAACTGCAACGGATCTTTATACTCCTAGTTGACTTCAGTTCATTAACTCTTCAGCTTGGAACCGTTGCGCCAAGTCAACTTCTTGGTTGCAGAGAATTACCAATTCTGGAAAGTTTGAACCCCACCTTCTTGAGTTGAGTAGGAGTTTGGTGGGAAAGTCTTCTACACTTCAATAATGTCTTCCCTCTTACTTGTTCATTAGTTCAGACCGTTGAAAGTGGATTTTTAATGCCCAGAGGACCACACGCAACTTCCACAAAAGATTGAAAGTGACAGCTCGTAGATACGGTTGCAACAGAAACCATCTGGCGTATTTCAAGATATGGTTTGAGCAAAAAACATAATTCCTCCTATAAGCTAAAATCAACACAAGGAAGGCTAGAAGCACAGTTGTAATTTTTTAGCCATCAAAACCATTTATAACCTATGACAAAACATGATTAATCCACTAATCAACATTAGGAGGTGATTAACCTAATTTTTTGGTCAACAATCTCCCCTTTTTTATGATGATAAATTTGTGTTGATTTTATTTATCACAAGGGTTTTAAAATATTTTCAAGTACTTCTAAAAGCTCCCCCTGTTTTGATGTTCACCCTTTCAAAAATATTTTTGTGATTCAACAAGGATAAGTTTATGAAAATAACATCAATGTAAGGCATTCCTTGTGAATTTCATTTTTGGCATACCAAACCAACAATCTCTCCCTTTGGTCTCCGATTTCTGCATAAGAGATTAGCTGAATATATAGAGAAATACACAGCAGCGCAACATTCAACATAATAGATTTTTGTTTTTAACAAAAACCAAATCGCAGTTATACATGTGGTTTTTTATAGAAACCAGATTTCCAGATTTTTCATTTCCACACATCCTGCACAAAGCTTGATTAGATTGATAAAAAATATGGTTTCAACAACAACCATATCGTCAATGTCAGTATCATAGGAACAATTACAAGTGTCAACAAATTCTCTATATTTCCTGCAAACAAACAGATCCTGTTTTTTTTTTTTACAAAAACCATACGTAGTATATCCATTGTGTTCCTGCAAACGATCAATCAATACACAATACTTTCTCCCCCTTTTGGCATCAGCAGAAAGGGTACATAAGGATAGAGTAAAGATCATACAAAACTTGAACATTCAAAAGAGCAATATTTGAGAAAATAGGAGAACCAACATTCAAACATAATATCCCAGAAGATAGAAAATATTCGAGAGCAACCAGTATAAGAACCAGATAATAGAACCGAATAAGCAGAACCAAGTAGGAGAATCAAGATGAATGCAATGCATGAATCCTAAAAGCATCAGATCGATAAAGGCTTCATTCATCATCAGAATCGGTTGAAGAAGGCAATCTTGAAAGAACTCTCTCAATTTATTCCATCATGTCTGTCTTAAGACCCCTTACCTCATCACGAAGTTCACCAGAATCAGATTCCAAAACACCAACACGAGTGGTAAGATTATCCACCTGAGTCTCCTTAGCACTTGCTCCAGCCCTGATCACCTCATATTGTCCCTTGTCATTCAGCTTGATGTTCATTTTGGACAGAGTCAACTGATTAATTGGTAGAAGAGGTATAAGTTTGGGTGATTTGGATGACTTCACACCAAATCTTTTTGCAATCAGTGTGATCAACAAGCCATGACTCCTTAGTTTGTATAAGGNTCATGTCTGTCTTAAGACCCCTTACCTCATCACGAAGTTCACCAGAATCAGATTCCAAAACACCAACACGAGTGGTAAGATTATCCACCTGAGTCTCCTTAGCACTTGCTCCAGCCCTGATCACCTCATATTGTCCCTTGTCATTCAGCTTGATGTTCATTTTGGACAGAGTCAACTGATTAATTGGTAGAAGAGGTATAAGTTTGGGTGATTTGGATGACTTCACACCAAATCTTTTTGCAATCAGTGTGATCAACAAGCCATGACTCCTTAGTTTGTATAAGGAAATATGATGCAACATCTGATAGGCCCAACAAATAGGACTCTTGTACATTAGGCAAGTAATTAGCCATAAGTCAGCATTCTTCATATCTGCCAAGTGCCAAGGGCGTGGCAGAATTACCCTGGTGATCATATACAGCAAAGCCTGAGCCAGAAGATTTGATTGCTGATAAGTGCCCTTTGTGGATAATCCATAAACAGCTTTGACTTGCTGACTGTAGGATGGAGCTCCTTTAATATTCACACGCACACCAGAACCTGTGTTGTAGTGCTTAATGGAGCTCTTCTTCAATTTCAGCACCTCTCGGATAAGATCAGCCGTGAGTTTGATCTTCTTGCCCCAAGCATTGCTCTCCATATACTGAACCTCATCACCAATCTTTTTTATCCGCAGATTCTTATAGAATTTGATAACAAGCTCCTCATCTGCTGGTGTCTTCAAAGTTGCCAGGTAGTCAAGCTTGAAGTGCTTCAGGATAGGCACCTCCAAGAGCTTCAAAATCAGCTAAGGTAACATTATAAGTTAAAGTGAGAGTTTTAAATTCTTTAGAGCCATCCTCCTTTTTCTCAAATTTTTCATCAATCTTAGCTTGGCCGCTACTTGCTTTGGAATTCTTTTTCGGTGGCTCAGGAACCTTTTCTTCCTCTTCTTCCTCAGGTTCCTGATCTTCGTCCCATTATCATTAGTATCATTTTCTTCCTCTTCTTCTTCTTCCTCAGCTTTATCTTCATCATCATCATGATCAACTGCCTTTTCATCTTCATCCTGCTGCTCTTTATCCTCAGCATCTTTATCTTTATCTTCCTCCTCAATATCATCATCTTCATCTTCCTGATTCTCTTCTTCATCATTATCATTCTCCTTATTCTCTTCTCTTTCTGACTCCTCATTAGCTTCTTTATTAGAGTAGTAACCAGAGATAAGGTAGTCATCAAGATTATCTTCTCATTCTAGTTCTTCTACAACTAGATCATTTGCAGTAGACTTGTAGCTCAATGTCTTCTCCGAATCGCTGCCCTTTGATCTCTTCAGCTTTTAAAAGATTCCGCCTCAATCATTTCAATATCAGCAAGAGCAACATCAGAATCAGAGTCAATCAGATGAACCTGAGTATCCTGCTTCTTTTTCTTCCCAGTTTGTCTGATTATGCCTCTGTCAAGCAATTTTGCACTAGGTTTCCTCATAGCCACAACCTTGGTTTTTCTAGAAACCATATCAGCACTGTGCATTTTAGTCTGCCCTTCTTTGTGTTGCTTGTCCAATGCCTCTCCATTATCCGTTTCAGACTCATCAGACCCTTTTTTTATTGTCATCCTTCTTCTCCTCATCTGGTTTCTGACCAACCAGATCATCATTTGCTTCTAGTGATTCCATTTCAGCACTTTTTGCTTTCTTCATAATTTCTAAACGTGTTGAATCAACACGACTGGCTTCATGCCTTCAATCTGTGCATCCTTTTGCTTATCACGACTGGTTTCAACAGCAGTCACATTTTTCTCAACAATGTCCACTCCTTCTAGAGATGTGGTTTTATCGGCAACCATATCATGCTCAGAATTCTTAACAGACTCCTTTTTATTTGCATGAGCTAATTCATGAACCAATTCAGCAAGAAATATCTTGGCTTCGATAAACCCAAGTTTTCCAAATTTGTTAAAGATAACATGCACAAGAGAACCAATTTCATTTGCAGTAGGCTTTTTGGGTAGAATTCTAGTAGCATCAGGGGTCTCTAAAAAAACTTGGGCTTCTGCCTCATATAGAGTTCTGATTATGAAAATGGGTCTAATGAGGCTGTAGCAACTCTCTTTGAAACCTCAAGGTCGAATGTAATTCCTTGTGCCCATCTCTGTATGGGTGTCAGCAACTGCTCAGTAATAGACTCCTTTTCAGAGGACTTGGTTTTGACAACAACCAAATCTTTGAGTCTTTGAAGTTTATCTTCAAATCGTTTTTGCTCAGCCGCCATCTTCTTCTCTTTATCAGCTAAATCCGCTTCCATAACATGACCAGATGGACCTCCTTCACCTACTAGTCTCAAAATATCAAGAAAGTATTCACGGGTAGCTCTTTCACTAACTTCACAAAATCTCTTCATAATGCTAGATGAAGCAGAGTTAATTTCATCTGCATTTGGTGTATCAGAAAGCATTTTACATGCTCCTTGTATATTCTTCACAGCCCACTCTTCTGCCTCATACAACATCCTCACACCAGTGTGTTCTTCTTTAGATGGAACAATATTCTTTTTGGCATATTTTGGATCATAAAGTCCCTCTATTTCTATTCTAATAGCATTATAAACAGGAGATGGAGAGTTAAGAATACTATCTAGAGCCTTTGATTTCTTTGCTTCTGGTTTCTGAATCTCTTTGCCCTTTTCGACTTTCTTCTTCATTACCTCGTCTGTCTTGAAATTCTTCAACACTTTAGCCGCCGTCTTCTCTGTTGAAGTTACGTCCGCGCTTACAGTCTTTCTCTTTGTCTCTTGTGACTCCTTTGTGGAGGATTGCAGTTGTGTTTTTGTGGAAGTCTTTGATGTGAAGACAGTTTTTGACTTCGATGAAGGTTTCTCCGTTGAAGGTTTTGTCACTTTTGGTGTTTTGGCTTCTTTAGTAGGATCTCTCTTTTCAGAGTATGTCTTCATACTTGAGAATTTGAAAGTATGAGTGCTTCTAGGGTTTCTGTGTTTGAGAGAATCCTAGAGGGAGATAAACTCGGGTTTGTGAAGGAAGTTGAATAATGTAAGAGAGAGAAGGTAGTTCACGGGTTACAAAGAGCGGTTTATTGCATTAACTTCTCCACTTCCTTTTATTCCCTTTGTCAGATATGAGGAACTAGAAAAGTAACTTCCATTTGCAGAAACTGTCTCCGCCTTTTCCATTAACCGTGAGTTAATAATCCCTAGTAGTTATCAAATGGTTTTCTCAAAAACCATTTCTCCATAGTCTCAGCAGATAGATGGTTCCTTGTGAAACCAGATCTTCATAAAATTTCCAACTTAGCCTTTCTGATGGGTTGAGCACCTTTTGAAATTGTCCTCATTTGCTTGAATGCATAGTGAGTGTGTGCAAGTATTATGATTTCTTTAAAACTAATGTGATGATGCACGAACACACATATATATATGCCAATATGGTATATGCAGCAACCAGATCTACTTACAAACATTTAAGGTAGAATGCACATCCTCAGTTCAAGTCAGATTTTTGTAAGAAAATTCCTCTCTGAATAAGAGATTATGGAACCAATTTCCAAATCATACATCTTTTGAATTGATTCAGTTCATCATTCATTGCAATTACCCAACTCTCTTCTTCAATGGCATCATGTGCGTTTTTGGGTCAACTTGAGACAAGAATGCAAGATGTGTGTTCACATTTTGCATGGAAGACCTTGTAGTCACTCCTCTGGAAATGCCACCAAGAATTGCATCAGTTGATAGTCCTCTAGGTGCTCTTACTTTTCCAAGAATTAGCTGTGAAGTTGATGCATGTCTAGTGAGATTTGGTTTTTCTTCAACCAGTTCTGACAGATTATCTTTTTGTTATTTTGATGCATCTTGTGGAACCAAGACAGGTAGTTCCTCATCCTTTTCATCAGATGAGAGATTAACATTTACAACCTGTGGTTGAGCTTCAGGAATAATATTTGCATCTTTATCATTACTAAAATCACAAGAATCAACTTCATCGAAAACGACATGGATAGTTTCTTCAACAACCATAGTGTTCTTATTATAAACTCGATATACTTTACTAGTTGTGGAGTAACCAAGAAATATTCCATCGTCAGATTTGGCATCAAATTAATCAAGGCTATCTTTGGTATTCAAAATATAGTATTTAGATCCAAAATCCCGAAAGTAAGCAATATTTGGTTTCTTATCATACCATATCTCATAGGGTGTCTTTTTAATCAAATGACGTATAGATACTCTATTTAAAATGTAGCATGTTGTGTTCACACCCTCTGCCAGAAATGTGCAAGTAACCTATGCTCATTAAGCAAGGTTCTAGCCATTTCTTGCAAGGTTCGATTCTTCTTTTCAACAACCCCATTTTATTGAGTGTTCTAGGAGTCGAATAAGTATGGACTATGCCACTTTGCTCACAGAAGTGATTGAAGACAAGATTATCAAATTCTCCTCCATGATCACTTCTTATCTTTGAAATCTTATAACCTTTTTCATTTTGTAGACGCCTAACAAGAGTTCCAAATTCATAATATGGATGATCCTTTTGAGCAAGGAATATAACCCATGTATATCTAGAGTAATCATCAATAATAACAAACACATATCTCTTACCACCTAAACTAGTTGTCCTCATAGGACCAAATAGGTCAATATGAAGCAATTCAAGAGGCCTAGATGTAGAGATATCATGCTTGGGTTTAAAGGAATTTTTAACCTATTGTCCAAGTTGGCATACTTGGCATGTTGCATCTTTTTTATATTTCATTGCAGGTAGCCTTTTTACCAACATTTTAGTTGATAATCTAGAGATTAGGTCCAAGTTAGCATGTCCAAGTCTTCAATGCCACAAAGTTGATTTCTCTGTTCTTGCGCTTAAATAATTAAGCTCATGGTTAGTTCCATTGTTAAAAGAAATAGAGTAAATATTACCTTTTTTGATACCAGTAAAAACCACATCTGTATAAAAATACAAAACATTTAGAAGCTTCAAATGTGACTTATAGCCCTTGTCACATAGTTGACTCACACTTGACAGATTATACTTAAGATTGTCAAAAAGTAACACATGTTCAATGAAAGGGTTAAAATCAACATTACCAAACCCGAGGATCTGCCTTTTGGACTTGTCCCAAAAAGTTACCTTTCCTCGGCTTTTCTTGCTTAGGGATGAGAATTTAGATATTTCACCAGTCATATGCTTTGAAAATCCACAATCTAATATCCATGCATCCCCTGTCACCTACAGAAACAACTAAGTTTTATGTACCTAAACCAATTTGGGTCCTTTTGGGTTAGATTTAGTTCCTTTCGGAACCCACACATATCTAACATGTTCATCTCTCTTTTTGAGCATGCAATTTCTAATACCATGCCCATGCCTTCCACAGCAATAACATGTACTGTTAGGTACATGGCAATAAGTGTACATGTTTTTCCTAGAAGCATATTCATAAGCATTTCTTCTAGATTGGTATGGTTCCTTTCTATAATCTGGTTTGTTAGCAACCATATCCTGTCTGAAAAACTTTCTCATCTTATTTGGCCTATTTGTAACCAAACTTGTTTTTTTTGACATGTTTGTGCTAGGGGTTGCTTTTTTCACAAACTTATGTGACTTATTATAAACCCTATGTAAAGTGTCAGGTTTATATGGCATACTAGATTCAGCTCTAACAAATTGTACAAAACGATTTGGTTTGTCAAAAACCACATCTGTAGCCCCTATTCCTTCTTTTTGTGTTGAGTGCCTTTGTTGTCCTAACAAAATATTCAGATTGTTAGTTCCACTAGTGAATTTCTCTAGAGAGGATTTCAGGTCAGCAACATCTTCCTCAAGAATATCCTTTTCTTTTGACAACACATTGCACATATCACTCTTACTAGCATAACTCATTTCGAGTTCATCATAGGCATTCTTAAGAGCAAATTTTTCAGTTTTTAGGTCATCATATATTTTCTCGGCATCAGAGTTAGCTAGCCTAAGTTTCTCATTTTCATTCTTATATGCTTCCTCATTAAACTCAAGCAAATCAATTTTCTTCTTAAACTCTTTGTTTTTCCTAACAACTTGCTTGTATTTAACATGCAACTGATCAAATGCTTCAAGTAATTCTTAAGAGCAAATTTTTCAGTTTTTAAGTCATCATAGATTTTCTCAGCATCAGAGTTAGCTAGCCTAAGTTTCTCATTTTCATTCTTATATGCTTCCTCATTAAACTCAAGCAAATCAATTTTCTTCTTAAACTCTTTGTTTTTCCTAACAACTTGCTTGTATTTAACATGCAACTGATCAAATGCTTCAAGTAATTCTTCAAGATTAAAATCAGTAGAATCAGTTACCACAGAGTCTTCATATTCCATGAAGCAAAGGTTTGTCTCCTCCTCCTCGTCAGATTCGCTGGAGGAATCAGAGTCATCCCAAGCAGCCATTGCTTTCTTTCCTCTGGTTTTTGAAAAACTAGAACTTCCCTTCTTTTGATAAGGGCATTCTGATTTTATATGCCCTGGTCGATTGCATCCAAACCACACCAAGGCTTCCTTCTTAGGCTCGTCACCCTTCACGTCCTTAGATGCCTTCCCTTTGAGCTGCTTCTTCATTTTAACTTGCAAATTTTCTAGTGAGAAGAGCTACATCGAAGTCGCTATCATCACCATCAATTGGCTCTTGTACCTTTAAAGCAGCATCCTTTCTTTTTGGTTCAACAATTTTGCTGCCATGACAAATTAGTTTTCCAATAAGCTCATCATAAGAAAGGAGGTTTAGGTTTTGAGCTTGTTCAATGGCAGTCACTTTAGGTTCCCATTCTTTGGGAAGTGACCTCAGAATTTTTGCAACCTTTTCTCTATGTGTCATTACCTTTCCAAGTGATGCAAGGTTGTTGCAAAATATGGTAAAGCGAGTATCCATAACTTGTATGGTTTCTCCAGGAACCATTTGAAAGAGCTCATACTCTCGCATCAAGCGATTAAGCCGGGATTCCTTAACTTGATTTGTGCCCTCATGAGTGATGCACAATAATCTCCAAATATCATGAGCGGTTTCACAAGATCTGACCCTTTGAAACTCGCTCTCACTGATTCCACATAAGAGAGCATTTTTGGCTTGAGCATTAAGCTTAGCTCTCCTCATTTCCTCTTCAGACCGGAGATGCATCTCTCTTGTTGGTCACTTATAAGGAATCTGAACAATATGCCATATCTCAATATCTTTCCCTTCAAGAAAGATCTTCATCTTAAACTTCCAATAATCAAAATTTGCCCCATCAAAGTATGGTGCCTTGTTGATACTTGTATCCTCAAAAGTCATGATCTTTGCCTTTTACTTCTTTGAACTGAGAACCCAGCTCCGCTACCAATTGTTGGCCCAAAAGTGCCTAAGAGAGGGAGGGGGGTTGAATTAGGCTTTAAGCTTTTTGGGACAGAAAGATTTGGTTTCTGTGATACCAAACCTTTCAAGTTCATAGTGAGTATGTGAAGCAAAAGAGTGAGGAGAGAGAGAGTAAAGAAGAGTGAATACAGATGATTTAGAGTGGTTCCCCCTCACCAGGTACTCTACTATCTAAAGGTTCCTCCTTTTAGGATTTCAAGCACTCACTATCCTTAGGTTTCTTGCGGGTTCAACCTTAACCTTTTCAATCACAAGCTTTTCTAGGCTAAGTTAAACCTTTACAAGCTTTTCATAGGCTAAGCTCTAACCTACCCTCAGATCTAATCCTAGACTTGAGTTCCCAGCAAATTTAATCCAAGACTTACTTACAAATTGCTCTTAGAATGTGTTTTACAATACACATAGAAAAACCAGATCAGAAATCACAATTTCTAGCATAAGTCTATACTCAGATTTTTGCACAATAGTTGGGATAAATCTTCAGAGGTGTAATGGACCCCTTTTATAGAATCTGAGCATAGAGGAAAGCAACTACAACAGAACTTTGTACTCTTATTTGACTTCAGTTTATTAAGTCTTCAGCTTGGAACCGTTGCGCCATGTCAACTCCTTGGTTGCAGAGAATTACCAAATCTGGAAAGTTTGGACCACCTTCTTGAGTTGAGTAGGAGTTTGGTGGGAAAGTCTTTTGCACTTCAATAATGTATTCCCTCTTACTTGTTCATCAGTTCAGATTGTTGAAAGTGGGTGTTTAATGCCCGGAGGACCACACGCAACTTGGACAAATGATTGAAAGTGACAGCTCGCAGATATGGTTGCAACAGAAACTATCTGGCGTGTTTCAAGATATCATTTCAGCAAAAACCATAATTCCTCCTGTAAACTAAACTCAACACAAGGAAGGTTAGAAGCATACTTGTAATTTGTTAGCCATCAAAACCATTTATAACCCATGACAAAATATAGTTAATCCACTAATCAACATTAGGAGGTGATTAACCCAATTTTTGGTCAACAATGAGAACAATTTCAATACTATAGGGACAATTTCAAAGTACATATATATAAATAGAAGAAACCCAATAGTACAAGTATGTTCTATGTCAAAAACTCTTTGACAGACGTAATAACTCCGTGTGTGGAGAAAGATCTTAAGAAAGTATATGACTATATGAAACCTTCACCTTATTGAATACATTTGTGTAAAATTCCGGATGGACTATATCAAATGACTTGTCGTACTAAATATACACCTAACTAAAAGAGAAAATTTAAACCAGATCCCTGAATGGAAACAAAATCCATACAAATATAATTACTAGAAATATCGTCGAAAGGGTAACTATAATCACCCCAAGAACACTAATTGGTACTATGCAGTAGAAGTCTTTTATAGAGGAATAAAGGAAAAGCGATAAAGCCCAAAACAACGATGGAAGATTCACTAATCACTTTCATAAAAAAGGATATGGTTGAAGTTATAGTGCCTTAAGAAAATACCTCAGTAATAACTGTTGTTATATGATGCAATAAATTCGTAATAAAGTTGTACGCAAACACACCAGGCAGGATGGAATTTACAAGTAAGTGACAAACAAACAATTGAAACCAAACTATATGTCATTGTATAGTTTCTCCGACGTAAGCGTGATTTTAGAAGGTTCAATTATGCTAACCCTAACTGTAAGAATAGAGTGCAAGTACACTTTCATAAGAATCTGTTGGTTTCTATGTGCTCAAAAGATATATTTACAACATCATAGTTAGACATCTCACTATACACGAGCTGAAGGCGGTTAAACTAGATTTTATGTCTCTCAATTTCAGAAAATACTTAATGTTGTCTCCCAACTTTTTGTCTGATTGAAGTTGTCCCCTAAGTTGTGTGAAACTTGGTATTTTCATCCCCGCACGGAAACAACTTGTTTTTGTATACTTAGCAACGCATGTCCCCTTTCTATTAGTCTTGAAAGTGTGGATCTCATCATCTCACAAAAATTTGAGGGATTATATTATGATTTTTCAAAAATTTAGGGATATGAAACTTGATGAATTGCCAACATAGATGTGGGACAATGTTGATAAGTCTATGGGCTACTCCAGGTTCAAGGGGCAATATCCAATCAGACAAAAAGTTGGGAGATGGATTATTAGAAGACTAGTGTTGAGTTTGGAAAGCTTATAATCTGATAGTAGATAAGAACTCTAAGAAAAGGTCCATCTGTCTTCTTCTCATATATAAATCCTTGTTCTGAAAACACCATTCAACATGTATCCCAACATAAGTTGGTCCCTCCTCAGCAGTGGCCTCAATTCTGTACTGGGTCCTTTTCTAATTGGTTGTCCCATCATCTAGCTTCTTCTTTCAGAATGTCGGGTGTCAATCATTGGAGCAAACTTTTTGGTGTTGCTTTATGGAAGATTTGGGGTTGGAAAAACACATGGACCTTCAATAGACAAGGTATTGGTTTCTATTCTATTCCAGAAATACTGTCCTTTACGTAGGAGGTAGTTCGGGTGTAGGGTGGTAGCTTGAATGTTGGTCTGTCTCCTGCATGGCCAATACGGTATCTAAAATGGATAGCTCGTCATCATTCATGGTATAAACTGAACACGGATGGATCTTCCAAAAGCAACCCAGGGATTGCTGGGGCGGGGGGTGTGTTTTGCAGATTAGATGGCACATGGGTGTTCGACTTTGTGTCTAAACTCGGCATCTGTTCGGCATACAAAGTCGAGGCATGGGCTGTTTTACTTGGGCATTCAGTTACTTGTTATTTAGTTGGAATCATTGGCTCTATGTCAAGCCTTGCGGGGGAGTGTAACTACCTCTTACAATTCCTTTTTCGTGCAGATTAAAGAGCTGTTGAGCCGGCCTTGGACTGTCACCATCCAACATGTATTTCGAGAGAGCAACAAATTGGCAGATTGTTTAGCCAATTTGGGACTTTGAGGCTGATGTTGGTGTGTATCATTATTCTTATGTTTCAGATACATGTTCTTTATTTAGCTATGATGGCGGGGGTGGTTGCTCTGCCCCGCGTATGACATTATTTATAAGTAATTTGGGCTAGGTCCCGTTTCTTGCCAAAAAAAATACCAAAATCATAACATATGTTTTGAATTTGTTCACAATTAAAATCAATCTTCACATGGTTAAATTGGATTTTTTTTACCTCCTGACTTTTGAAAAATAATTAATGTTGTCCCTTTATTTTTTTGTTTAATTGATATTGTCCTTCAGGTTCAGCGAAACCAAGTAGTTTTGTCTGTTAATCAGGGAGCAACCCTTTTTATACACTTGGCAGCACGTGTCGTCTTTATGTCTGAGTTGTCAACCGGGCTTTATTATCCACATTGGCACATAATTAAGTTTTATATCCCTTAATTTTGTAAAATGTTAATATTGTCCCTCTAATTTATGTAGGATCGTGGGATCCATACTTACAAGATTAATAGAAATAAGACACGTATCGCTAAGTGTATAGAAACAGACTGCTCCCAGTGTGAGGAATGAAAATACCAAACAACTTAAGGGGCAACATCAATTTAGACAAAAAGTTAGAGCACAACATTTTGCATTTTTTGAAAGTTGAGGGATGTAAAACTCAGTTTAAAAATCTTCACATAAGTTTTGATTAAATAAAATGTGATATGTCTATGTCAACTTGAATATTGCTATCCCTCTTCGTTTAATTTTAAAAATTATTCCCGAACAAAACCAGGTCTTGTTGTCTTTTTTTACCAAGAATACTAGATGATTCTACCCGGTATCGACATGCGCTGAAACCCACAAAATCTTAAATTGTAAATTTATATTTTTTTATCCATTTTTATATTTTTTGTACATTTTTTTTTTTGCTTTTTAATATAAGGTGGAACTTAGTTTTTGTTGTCCATTTTTTATCTATGAAAAATAGTGCTGAATTGTTTAGTGAATTATTTTTTATCTAATTATTTTTTCTTTTTATTTTTTTTTAAATGTGAAGCGTGCGAAGCTAAAATAATACTTCCAAAATAATTTTCGTCTTTGTTAAACAAGAATTTTTTGATTTTTTTGAAATACTCAATAAACAATAAATTAGTTTTTTCCCTTATTTACCCTTATATACAAGGAAGACAAAGAGATTTGAACCATGATTTTTTTGGTTTTGACAATTTTTTTTTTTTATCACGTATCCACTTTTTTTCTCAATGTTATAATTTTACATCCAAAAGAATAATGCAAAAGAATAATGCAAGGAAAAGAATTTAGAGAATAGAAAAGAATAATTAAAGTGCCAAATATAATTCCTCAGCTTTTCCTTCCATGTGCAAATTTTATCATATTAAAATATTTAGTTCTTTACATGAAATTTTATCAACCAAAATAATTAAAAAGATCTATTGATTTACATTATTATTTTTAGTATTTGATGATATAGAATACAAGATTTAGCATCCTTCTTTTGGAAAAATAAAAGCATTATATGATTGTAAAATAAAAATTATTCTATTTTGAATTTTGAATTCTAAAGCCATGCCACTTGTTAGGTGTATAATGCTATAGTGCCTGAAGACAAGTTGACAAGAAACTAAAAAATATTTTAACCTTTTTAAAGAAGTTGGCTAAAGCACTACCTTTCACTCTCTCTATCTTTCTCTGCCTTTTCCAAAACAAAGAACCAGGGGCTGCCGCCGGTGCTTCCTTGCCCGGTGGTAAGCCCCAATTGTTTTTCTTTTCTTGTTTGTTTCTTCTACTATCTTAGTTTGGTAGTTTTCTAATTGTATTTCAACTTTTCTATGTCATTACTGGGCATTTTCCTTCCTCCTTTCATGGAGGATTTTTTTGTCAAATGGAGTAGAATCAACCCAGATCTAGAGTTTCAAAGCGTTAATTGGTCTGATTTATTCAGAGATCCAAGCACTCTCTACTATTTAATGGTAGTTGTGAAAGATCTTTGGTCCAATTTACTTGGAAACCAAATTGATCTTGACTCTATGAGGAGTTTCTTTACTCTCTTTGTTTCCATGGAGTTTAAAAAAGTTAATAGGATGTGTATTAGCCATGGTGTTCAAATTCAGGTAGAAGTGTTTCTTCTTCTGTTGCAACATATTTGGAGCCAACAATTCTCCCTCTTTACAGGCTTATATGTGAAGCCTTGGATGCTATTTAGCATGAAGACTTGTAGTGCCATACTAGATATCGATGTCCTCAAGGGGAAATTTTACAAATTTTGGAGATCTTGTTCTTCAATTTCTGTAATAGATCTAAATATATTTCTATTTGTAGTTTGATAGTTTGATGCTATTGTACTCATCTTTTATGAATGGAATGGAAAATCAAAAAAAAAAAAAAAAGAAGCTCGCTAAAGCTATTCTAAATGGAGCAATACTAGCGGTGAACTAGGAATCAGACACCTTCCGGGTCTTAAAATCTTTAAGAACTTGCAAATTGGCAACGTAAATTGGACTGATTAACTTGCAAATTCGCAAAATGGATAGGACTGATTCGTTTTTGCTGACTTTGGGTGAACCATCGAGAACAATTTTGGTTTACGCAAGTCAATGTGGTCAAGAAAATTTTTCTTAAAGAATAAACGTTGAAGCCAACTCATTTATGCATATAAGAATTATTTGTACTTAAGATGTCATAATATTATTTTTTAAAAAAATCATTTCAACCTCAACATTTTAGTTTTAGTACATAACAAAAATATAATTCTCTAGTGGAAATCCAAGGGGAACCTCGGATATTAGACGCTTGTGTTGGTCCGGTCCATTAGACGGTGGAACTGATACGAGTGTTTACCTAAATTAATTGATGAAACAAGAGTGCATTGGTTGGAAGGATATTTAGCCAAATTTAGGACGTGCACTTATCGTTGGATAAAGATTAGTAGCTCTAACTAGGATTAGATGTGTCTTGTTGTGGGCGCAAGGGGCAATTGTTGTTTCAGAATTTGGTTTTGGATTGATAAGAATTTGAAACTCATTTTCAATTTTTGTGGGATGAATATTACTGGTGTAGTAGCCTTCGGACAAGACATTAAGTACTAGGTAGGTAGTACGGACATAGGTAGGGGGGGGAGTAAGAATGTAGGAAAGGATAGTAAAAGGTTTTATAAGGTTGTACTTGAAGGTAGGTAGTAGTAGCAAACCAACTTCCAGAGATGAATTCAAGTATCGAGAACACCACGTTTCCAACCAAGCTCACCCGGGAGAACCCACACCGGATCGCTGCTGCTTCGTCACGTTTTTTAGTTAACTTTACAACACCGAGGAGAAGGGTACATACTCATGTACAGTCTGTACCTGATCAAAAAAATGCATAACCAAAAGCCACACAGGCAAGGCAAAGGCAAGGCAACAACGGCAACAGCAACAGCAGTATCCCCCATCGCCACCACCAACCCAACCTGTACTTTCTACTTACTACTACGACTACTCTACTAGTGCTTGCAATCAACACCAAAAGCTAAAAAAGAGAACCGAAAAGCATGAGAGAAAAAAAAAAACACACACTCTTCCCAATTCTCAAATCAAATCCTCTCTTTCTCTCACTCTGTTTAAACTTAAAGCAGTATTACTAGCTAAGCTAAGGTTAAGGTCGATATTGTAACTCTTTCTCTCCCCCATTCTCCCAAACATAAAGCTACCCTCAATCACCTCCTCCTTTCCCCTCGACAACTTTCAAACCCAGCAATCTTCCCCCATTGTCATAATTACCCACCCACATATATATCCAAAAAACAATAAGAAATGAAACAAACAGGATTAACCCATTTTCCCTTTTGGCTTGCTAGTGTCTCCTTTTTAGTCTCTTTACTAAGTACTAGTTCTAGGTCGGGGAGGGTGCGTTAATTAAGGTTGTTGTTGTTGCTGTTGTTAACTTACAGGGTTAGAGAGAGAGAGGGAGATCAGAATTAATTAAGGATTAATTAATTAGAATATGCCAAGGCAGCAAAGCAGCAAAGGGGGCATGGTGGAGGAGCTGCTGCTCCCTGGGAAAATCAGGAAACGGGGATGTTCCTCCTCCGCCTCCTCCTCCGCCTCCTCGGTTGTTCAAAAGTACAGGTTTAAGAGGGCCATCTTGGTGGGTAAGAGGGGCGGATCCACTACCCCTGTCCCCACCTGGAAGCTCATGGGACGAACCATCACCACCCCCCGCTCCCGGACCCCCTCCTCCGCCTTTCCTGCAGTCGATTCCCCCAGGTCCCAGGATGGAAACACCAGAGGCAAGCACCAGCACCAGCATCAGCCGGTGTCCGCCAGGAAGCTGGCGGCGACGCTGTGGGAGATGAACGAGATGCCGTCCCCCAGAGTGAAGCCAGCCGAGGAGAAGAGGCTGAGGAAAGAGGCTAGAGCAAGAGAGAGGGCCGCCTCTGCTGCTGCTGCTGCTGCTACTGCTACTAGGTCCGCTCGTTCGGGCTCCTTGCCTCCCCATCTCTCTGATCCCTCTCACAGTCCTGTTTCCGAGGTGGGTTTGTTATTTTCTTTCCCTGACATTGAATTAATTGCTTCCATAGTCCGAGTTTAACTTCTCAAGTCTACAACTTGATTATTTTTATGTCATTGTCAAGATCCCCTTCAGTTGATGCCACCAGATTTTATTTTATTTATTTATTTCTTTCTTTTTGGTTCTTTTGTTCCTCGTATCTTAAGTTTGATTGGTTGGTGTTTGCAATTTTATCTGAAGAGGATGGATCGATCTGGCACTGGCAGCCGCCATAGAAGAGCATCATCAATTTCTCAAAGGCTTAGGCTGATGGATCAACACGTTGCACCATTTGATTCTGTTAGCAACGCCAGTGTAATGGAGGTACCCCCCAATTTCATGGTTCCAAAGTGTTATATTGTTCTATGGTGTGAATTTCGCGTGCTTATTGGTTGGGAATGCTGCACTGTTGCACATATATATCTCTGTTTATTTCATTTTTTAATCAAGGTAATGAAAACATAACTATCTTCAATTATAAGGTTATTTTCCTTTCAGAAACAAATTACTGTACTTTGTTATCGTAAATATGGAGATTGCTAATTTCTTATGCGCTGTACAGAGGGTTAAATGCTTCTTGTTAAACTTATGATTGGAAAGGCCTGCCTAGTATATTTATTGTTCGACACTCTTCTGGTGCAGATTGATGTTAGATCTCGAGCCCAAACCCCTAGAGGATCCACTACCGGAGTTAAAACTCGTTTGAAGGATGTTAGCAATGCTCTGACTACATCAAAAGAGCTGCTTAAGATAATCAACCGCGTGTGGGGTAATGAGGATAGACCTTCTTCAAGCCTGTCTCTAATCTCTGCCTTACATGCAGAGCTTGAGCGGGCTCGCCTGCAGGTCAACCATCTAATTCAGGAACAGCATTCAGACCAGAACGACATAAACTATTTGATGAAGTGCTTTGCTGAAGAGAAGGCAGCATGGAAGAACAAGGAGCAGAAAGTGGTTGAGGCTGCCATTGAGTCTATTGCAGGAGAACTTGAGGTAGAGAAGAAGTTGAGACGACGGTTTGAAAGCTTGAACAAGAAGCTCGGGAAGGAACTGGCTGAAACAAAAGCATTTCTGATCAAGTCAGTAGAGGAACTTGAAAGCGAGAAAAGAGCAAGAGTTGTCATGGAGCAAGTTTGCGATGAGTTAGCTAGGGATATTGGTGATGATAAAGCTGAAGTTGAAGAGATAAAGAGAGAGTCGGTAAAATTGTGTGAGGAGGTTGAGAAGGAAAGGGAGATGATGCAGCTTGCTGATGTGTTGCGTGAGGAGAGGGTCCATATGAAACTCTCTGAAGCTAAATATCAACTTGAGGAGAAGAATGCAGCTGTTGATAAACTAAGGAACCAACTTGAAGCCTTTCTAGGACCCAGAAAATCAAAAGACAAAGGACGTAGCTCTTTCGGTCACAAGACTGATGACGAGATCACAAAGTACTTGTCTAAAACACGTTTTGTTTCCCATCAAACTGAAGAAAATGAGGATGACGGAGAAGTAGAAGATGGGGTTCATGGTGAGGAGTCAGCTGAGAGTGATCTTCATTCCATAGAGTTGAATATGGACAACAATAAGAAAAGCTACAAATGGACTTATCTGTCTGGAACTCCTCGTGATTCAAGGACGCCAGCTATGGATGAAGAAGAGTTCAAAGGTCGGAAGTCTACCTCCAGCAGAGTGCCTAGGAGATGCCCTTCTCTGCAAAGGAGCATATCAGATGGAGTTGAATGGACCACCCAAAACGAGCGGCTTCCAATTTCAGGAGATGGGGGAGATTGGGGGAGATTGTCAAAATTGGAACAGCAGGCTCTAGGTAAAGTGTATGGAGATGAAATGCACGGATATCAATCAGTCAAGGGTCTTCGCGACTACTTATTATCTGGCCCAAGAACAGAATCTCCTAGAGGTTATGCTAGTCCTACAAGGCAGTTAGGGCAGCCACGACTGTCACGAGATGTAGCTCTAGAGAGACCACCTACAGGGCCAAAGTCAAGGTTGGCAGATGCCAGGAGCGAAAGCCTGAATGCAAGAAAACCCAAATGGTGACTATGCAACTTACCAGTTATCGGACAAGATTCGTTGGAGCCGAATTCAACAAAGCTTGAAGCTTTTCCGGTAAGTGGTCCTGTGCTTCGTATTCTTAGCGCTGCTCAACTTGAATTACTTTCGTCCATTAGGAGTGTTTTGTTTATATAGAGAAGAGATGTACTCCTGCGGCCAAGTTTCTCCTGTAAAAAAATTTCCACCATGGCTTTGATGCATTAAAGATGTGCTGGTTGCTATTATATAGCTCAGCAGCTTGTTCGCATATCATTGGGAATGCATTTTCAACTACACATGTTATTGCAGACTCTGCATGACAATAGTTGTCATAATGTTTTTCTCCTGCAATGGCAAACTCCCCAACAATCCAGATCTATATTTCGGATGATGTTTTCAGTTATATATATTCCCTCAGATTGCCCCATGGTTCCCCGTCATCTTTTCCTTAACTCGATGGAAGACTGCTGCTTACCGAGTGTTGTTTTTGGAGCGGATACTAGTTGTTAAGTGTTGTCTCCTAAAAATTTATCATCCTGAGGAATGTATCAGTTCGAATGCAGTATTGCTTGGTTTAGGATAAGTGTCTCCGAGCCAGCTATCTGCGGGCGTTGCTTTTCTGATCGTTGGCAAAGGGGTCTGCGGGGAATGCAGAGCGCAAAAGCATGGATCATCTCTTGTGCATTATGCACTTAGATCATTCTTTTGCTATTCTTTTCTCTCTCTCTCTCTTTAAGTTTTTTAAAAATAAAGCTTTCTCTCTTTTTTTTAAGCCTATAATAGCATGCACGTCACATATTGAACCCACTTACAATCCGGAAGTAAAATGGAAAAGAAGCAAGTACATGCTCTATTTACAATTTTAGTAATTTCGCCACCACTTACAACCCGGAAGTAAAATGGAAAAGAAGCAAGTACATGCTCTATTTACAATTTTAGTAATTTTGCCACCGAATTTTTCCATTAAGCATCTGGAAATTTAGCTTGAGCAGGTTCTTCAATTCTATCTGCCGTTGAAATGCCATTTCTCGTCGCGTTCTATTTTATTATTCAAAATCTAGGTTATGATAATAAATTTGGTTTGCCACTTGTAAAAGGTTTGGAATAGATCAAAAGTATCTCTTGTTCTCGTTCTTCTAATGATTCGAGCCAAAAATTTTCCACTGTATACTATTGTTGTTATGTGAGGGACCTCAACAGTCAACACTACTGTCTTTGTTTGCCACAGATGACAGAAGGTAACAAACACCCCAGCAATTAAGGGCTTGCCTGATTTAGCGACAGTAGACTAAACAAGTAGTGTTGCACGCTCCGCAGCCTAACTTGACGTTTCTAATGTGGATTTATCCAAAAGAAATGTCCTTGTAGTCCTCAGGTCTCAAGTCAAGATTCATAACTCTCTCCACCTTTCTCAGCCTCTCTATCCGGCCTATATTATTTACTAATAATCCAACATGTCCTTTAAACAGAAAAAACTATAACAATTCACCAATCTTCATGCATATCTAATCATTCTATTGAACTATACATAAGCATTCGCTTATTGAAATACATATTATGTAACAGCAGAATCGTTTATTATTAGAATTATTGACAAAATACAACAAAATACTGTGAAAAAACAAACAAAATGAGGAAGAATTATGGTCATAAATGAGATAATCAATTTCTTTTTCTGTATTACGCCATACGAATTAGTCGAAATTACTTTCATATAATATACAAAAGAAATAACATTTACTAGAAAAATTTAGTTCTTAAAAGATAGGAAGAAGGGTAATTGGGAATCTGTTCGTAAAAGAATTGAACACTAGGACAAAAGATGAATTTCCCTGGATGAAGAAATGGTTTAACTCAGATCTTACAAACCAATAGCAAGAACAAAATTTTACTTGATGATGATCGAAAACATTAAAACTTTAACCAGAGAAGTGAAACGTCAAAACTGGAGAAGTGAAACGTCAAAGTTGGATTTTTTACTATTAGAAGATTCTCGTACACATGTAACAACATGATAATTTTCAAATTTTCAACACAATTATGCCCTTCTATCAGCAGTGTGCATTACTAGGATGATTATGATAAATGGGAAAGAATGATGCATCACACCAGGTGGCATAAAGAAATTTCATAGTAAACATCAAAAGAAGAAAAAAAAAAAAAGAAATTTCATAGAAGCATCTGTGTCAAGCAAACCAAAGTAATTGTTCAACAAAAGAGGACTAACCAAATAAGCCAATATTTTACTAAATGAACAAACAAATCAAGTTTGGCATCACCGTATTTTACTGGCGTGATACCATCAGCCTAAACACTGCGTTAAGGATTTTAGTTTCTATGACACCGAATCTTAACAATCATATGAGATCACAAGAACCTACCAATTGAACCTATCCTGAACCACACATGAACTTGTTGATTGCTTGATGGTTATAGAAAAAAATTGACTAGTGAAATTGCTCGACTGAGAAAGACATGAATGCTCGTACTTGGCTAAGTTGTCATGAATGTGAGTTGAGCATAGCATTTTTTGCTAGTATGTCCGCTAACCTTGTCTTGGCAACCTTAGATCTGTAACACCACACCTCAAAAGCCTCAGTAAAGTCTGGATAATGGACGTGCTCATTTCCCAGCCATTCTGCCAAAATAAATGCCTGATCTTCAGATGGTAGGGTAAGAATGATGGAAATAAAGGCGGATTCCAAGGATTGCCACAGCTCCCCGTCCATCTTAAGCTCCAAATCCGCCTCAGCATTGGTTGCTGTGAGAGAATCAATCATAGGTTTTGTGGCTCTCACTAATGGAAGCCAAACCTTGACCATATGCAGGCGTTTTGCAGTTGGTAAAATGACAGTACCATACCCTATGGCTTCTAAGACCTTTGCTGCAACCTCAATGACCTTCAACTTGGTATCAACTATTTCAGGTGTTGAATTTGCTCGCTCAACAAGCTGAACAATCTTATCTGATTCATCTACCCAATAGTTGACTAATTCCATCATCATCTCCAACCTATTCAAAATCTGACAAGTCCATGACAAATCTGACAAATATGATTGAAATGACCGCATTTTCCTTGTATCCAAGACTGATTCCATTGACTCGCAGGATAAAGCTTGTAATAGATGGTGAAATCTAGTGAATAACCCCTTCACACATTCTTTTACTTCTGACTTTATGTCATCATCAACAACCAACAAAGGAGCATCATCATCTTCAGTAAGCATATACTCCAGTTGCTCTTGTGCACAAGTTTTAAGATCATTCAATGGTGAAGGAGGGGAAGATGTGACAAATTGAACAGTTGACAGAAAGATTCTCCATATTGTAGATGGATTAACTGGTTGGAGGCGGGCAAGAATTGGGTCAGCATTTGATCCCATGCTTGGAATGATTCGTAAAATCTCCTCCTCTTCAGCTTCTTCCCATGGAACCGCTTCCAAATACTTCACGCAAGCACTAATGATCTGCGGGCACCCAAGCTCAAGAGCTACTTGCAATATGCCAAGGGCATTTTTCACTCCATGCCACATGTCATCCAACCAGGCGTCAACAACAACATAAAGAAGACGAAGCAAGTTTACATGGTGATCATAATCCGACTCCTGGCAATAAACTTCCACACAGCTCCGGGAATCAAGAATTTGACATGTGGGCCAGTTCTCAGAAAGGCGATCAGCAAAATACTTGCTCTTCTCCACCAGAATGTGGGAATGACAATAGAACCAATCATCTCTCCCGTCTTGTGTCCTTAGCCTGACAACAAGATCACTGGTTGACCGATCACCAATCCTACCAGGTTCCTTCATTTAATTAACATTTAAGCCAGCAGGAAACCATAAGCAAACACTGAATAAATAGATAACCACGAAATAAATGTTCAACTATCGGCAAACTTTACAAGGAAATTTTAAAACTAATGACGCTAGTTGAAGTATAGAAGAACAAGAGAACCCACCTAAAAGTTCCAAACGCTAGAAGAGATGGATCCACAAGGAACAAAACAATTTAACATTCAAAAAATGAATTCAATCCACATCTCTTCTTCTGATTAGCAAGAATCAGCATGCATACAACATACATAAGCACCCATCACAACAAGTGTCTACGGAAATGAAGGCACAATGGTTAGTAATGGTTTACTCGGGGAAACAAACAAACAAACAAACAAAATAAAAATTTGACCCATAAACGAAGAAAAGCCCTTATCATGAACAACTGAATGGGATAACTTACGGGAGACTCCATGAAAGCAAATTGATACTAATAACTATATTCTCTTCTCTCGCTCATCATTTCACCCATAAACGAAGAAAAAAACCTACACAGAACAAAAAGAAGTAAAAAAAAAAAAAACCCGAGTTAATCTACAGGGCAATGAAATAGGTTTTTATGGAAAGCAGAAAAGTCACGGAACTTGGCAAAGGAGGAGAGAGGAGGTGGAGAGGATAAGTGGAGAGAGAAGGATGGAAATTGACTTTGAAATTAGGGAGGCCGTCGTGGCCGGAGGAGGAGCATTTGTAGACCTCGAGACGCCAAGTGGGAGGTCACCGAAGAAGAGTTGCGGAGCTGGAGATTGGAGATAGAGAATAGAAACAATTTTGAAATTATTATTGTCACGGACTTAGAGTTTTGGAGTGTTAGCCGGTGCGGCTCTTAGGCAACTTTCACTCAAACTCAAGCTTAAGATCAGCCTTACACCTAATGAAAGCACTTGGAGAAAGAACAAAGAAAGGCAACAAGTGAACAAGAGGGTGTTTGGAAGGAATGAACCCAATTGTATTACTTCTCCCAGGTATATAAAGCTCTCAAGTGTATGTTTTTATGGATGCTTTACAAATGAGGAGCCTTCCTCTAGGCAAATCCCCCTCCACCATGGATGGCTAGGATTGAGCCTCTAGAATGTTCCACGATCTAACGGTGGAGATTACAAGGCCTAGAATGTTCTATGGAAAATATCTACACAACCTTATCCACAAGAGTAGCCTAGAGGGTTCCATAAGGTTCTAGAGAATTCCGCACCCTTCTAGGCTTGGAGTGCAAGTGGTGTGACATTCTCCCCCACCTATCTCGCCAACGTCCCCGTGGCGAGCTTGGCCCGGAACTCCTTGATCTTGTCTTCGAATTGCCACAAGTCCCGGTCCCGTTCCCATGAGGCCTCGCTCTCCGGAAGTCCCTTCCATCGAACCAAGTACTCCCTATAGTTTTCATTCTTGCCCCGCACAGCGATGGCACGCCACGAAAGAATCTCGTCAATTTCCTTGTCAAAGGAGGCGGTGACCGATATTGGTGCTCTCTTGGACTTCCCTCGGTCTTGGTCTTCCTCGTCTCCATGGTATGGCTTCAACAAACTCACGTGGAAGACGGGGTGAAGATTAAGCCTTGAGGGCATGTCAAGCTTGTAGGCAACTTTGCCCACCCGCTTAACAATTTTGAATGGACCCTCGTAGCGCCGCACCAACCCCTTGTGTAGCTTGGAAAAGACCCTTTGTTGGTGTGGTAGTAACTTCACCATGACGAGGTCGCCTTCTTCAAACTCCAACGGCCTCCTCTTGACATCCGCCCACTTCTTCATTTTCTTCGTGGCCTTGGCTAGGTACGCCTTTGCCATGTCCCTTTGTGCTTGCCAATCTTTGGCGTACCGATAAGCTGCGGGACTACTCCCCGTATAGCCCGTAGCAATGGTGCTTGGAGTCATTGGTTGCTGCCCCGTGACAATCTCGAAGGGACTCATCCCCGTGGACTCACTCCTTTGCAAATTGTACGAGAATTGGGCTACGTCAAGTAGCTTTGCCCAATCCCGTTGGTTGGCACTCACGTAGTGCCGCAAGTATATCTCCAACAAGGCATTCACCCTCTCCGTTTGCCCATCGGTTTGTGGATGAAAGCTTGTAGAGAAATTCAGCTCGGACCCCATCATCCGAAAAAGTTCCTTCCAAAAATGAGCGTTGAAGCGCACATCCCGATCACTCACGATCGTCTTAGGAATGCCCCAATACTTCACCACATGCTTGAAAAACAAGCGGGCTGCTTCAGCTCCCGTGCACTCCGGGGTAGTTGGGATGAAGATGGCATACTTGGAGAATCGATCCACGACCACCAAGATCATGCTGAACCCGTCGGACTTGGGCAAGTTAGTGATGAAATCAAGTGAGATGCTCTCCCAAGGCCTTTCGGGTGTAGGCAATGGCTCCAACAAACCCGGTGGACGTTGTTGCTCAAGCTTGTCTTGTTGGCATACTAGACAAGTCCGAACATACAACTCCACATCATCCCGCATCCGAGGCCAATAGTAGGAATCCTCCAACAAGGCTAGTGTGCGATCAATCCCCGGATGGCCAGCCCACATAGAATCATGGCATTCCTTGAGCACTTCCTTCCGCAATTTCCCATGTCGCGGCACAAAGATCCTGCTCCCCTTTGTGTAGAGCAACCCATCATCAAGCCAAAATCTCCTCGTCTTGCCTTGTCCAACGAGCTCTACCAAGGCTTTGGCTTGCGGATCATGTGCCATCCCCTCCTTGATACGCTCCACCAAAGTGCTATCGGGTCGACTTATGGCTGCAAGCTCGGCCCTTCTACTCAAAGCATCGGCCACCAAGTTCGCCTTCCCCGGCTTGTACTCCAACACATAGTCGAACTCCGCTAGAAAGTCTTGCCACCGTGCTTGCTTTGGTGTGAGCTTCTTTTGTGTGAGGAAATAACTCGTGGCCACGTTGTCCGTCTTGACAACAAACTTGCTCCCTAGCAAGTAATGCCTCCACCCCCGTAGGCAATGGACCACCGCCGTCATCTCCTTCTCTTGCACCGTATAGCGCCGCTCCGTGTCATTCAGCTTGCGGCTCTCATAAGCAATCGGATGCCCCTCTTGCATAAGCACACCTCCAATGGCAAAATCCGAAGCATCCGTGTGCACCTCATAAGGCTTGGTATGGTCGGGCAAGCTTAGCACCGGCTCCTCCATGATAGCCTTCTTCAAAGCATCAAAGGCTTGTTGGCATTCCTCGGACCAAACCCACGGCTTGTTCTTCTTCAATAGGTCCGTCAATGGTGCTGCAATGGCCGAGTACCCCATGATGAATCTCCGATAATAGTTGACAAGCCCAAGGAAAGATCGGAGCTCGGGGACTCGCTTAGGGGGCTCCCATGCTTGGATTGCCTCTACCTTGGCCCGGTCCATCATCAACTTGCCGCCTCCCACTCGGTGCCCCAAGAATATGACTTCATGTTGGGCGAAGGCACACTTCTCCCTCTTCACATAAAGCTCGTTCTCCCGCAAGGCTTGGAACACTTGTCGTAGGTGTTGGACATGCTCCTCCAAGGTGTTGCTATAGATGACAATGTCATCAAGGTACACCACGACAAAGCGATCCAAGAATGGGTGGAGAACCTTGTTCATCAAAGTGCAAAATGTAGCGGGGGCGTTAGTTAAACCAAAAGGCATAACTAAGAATTCATAGGAACCATACCGGGTAACACAAGTAGTCTTCGACTCATCCCCTTCGGCAATCCTCACTTGGTAGTAGCCCGATCTCAAATCAAGCTTGGTGAACCATCGAGCCTCGCCAAGTTGGTCGAACAAGTCCGCGATGAGAGGAATTGGGTACTTGTTCTTCACGGTGATCTTGTTGAGAGCTCGGTAGTCAATGCACAACCGCAGCGAACCATCATGCTTCTTTTGGAACAACACCGGTGCTCCGAATGGTGCTTTAGATGGTTGGATGAACCCCGCATCCAACAACTCCCTTAGTTGCCTCCGCAACTCTTCCAACTCGGGTGGCGCCATACGATATGGGGTAGCGGCAGGGGGCTTTGCATTTGGCTCCAACTCGATCTTGTGATCTACCTCCCGCCGTGGTGGCAACTTCTTTGGAAGCTCTCTTGGCATCACATCTTCAAACTCGCCAAGCACTTGTTTCACCTCACTAGGCATGTCATCGGCAAGCGTTGTGTCTTCATTAAGCATCAAAGTGGCTAGGTAGGTTGGCTCGTTCCTCCGGACTCCCTTCTTGAGTTGCATGGCCGAAATGGCCTTCTCCTTTAGCATCTTCTCACGAGCCACCGATACTACACAAGACTTGTCCCCCTCCTCAAGGATAAGAGTGTTGGCACTTGGCACGGGGACGGCCTTGGTGCGATCAAGAAACTCCTTACCTAGCACAACGGGATAATCATCCATAGGCACAACGGAAAAATTAACTTTACCTCGCCAATTGCCGATGCACATGTCCACCCCACGTGCAACTCCATAGATTGGCTTGGCCTCCGAGTTCACGGCTTTCAATTGCCCACGTTCTTCCTCATACTTGATGCCGAGCCTCCGAGCTTCCTCCTTCTCAATGAAGTTATGAGTAGCTCCCGTATCAATTAGCGCCCGAGTTTGCTCCCCATTAATAGTTGGCGTGGCATACATTCGACCCATGTGCTCCACCTTAGCCCGTTCGGTGGTAGCCTTCACTGCATTGAGTAGCCTCATTGCACCCATCCTTAGATCCTCGGTAGTCTCCTTCTCTTGTCCTTGGATGAGGGCGGCTAGCTTGTTCCTCTCGGGACAATCCACCGCCTTGTGTGGACCCGAACAAAGGAAGCACCTGGTATTAATGAGCTTCTCCTTTCCTTTGTCACCACCAAACTTGCCTCCCTTGTTGAATGGCTTGCCCTTGTATGGTGGCTTGGAGGTGCCTTCCTTTGCTTCCTTGGGGTAGCTAGGTGCTCCCCCACCTTTTCCCTTGTACTTCTTGGATCCTTTAGGCTTGGGCGCGTCGGGCTTCTTGAACTCCACCAACGATTCGGCCGTGGCAATCACGGTAGTGAGATCTTGTACACCTCGCCTTTGTAGTTCTAACTTGGCCCAATTTTGTAGGCCATCCATGAAAGCATACAATGCCTCCTTGTCGGGCAAATCGGGAATCTCCAATAGCAACTCCGTGAATTCCTTCACATAGTCCCGAATGTTGCCCTTGTAAGAAAGCCGCCGAAGCTTCCCACGTGCCTCCAACTCCACATTTTGCGGGTAGAATTGAGCCTTGATCTCCCGCTTGAAATCGGCCCATGTATCAATCCGAGCCGTGCCTCTCTCAATGTCGGCATACCTGCGTCTCCACCAAAGCATTGCCGTATCACTAAGGTAGAGGGCTGCGGTACTAACCTTTTTGGCATCATCCCGGATACCCGCTCCATCAAAGTAGCGCTCACAATTGAAGAGGAAGTTGTCAAGCTCCCTTGCATTGCGAGCCCCATCAAAGACCTTCGGCTTTGGAACATCAATCCTCGGCTCCGTGGTGACCACCACACTCCCTTGTGCGATGGCCTTCTTGTATACGGCGAACTCACCCTTGAGTTCTTGCATGTCCTCCATGACAGCAGCAAGTTGGGATAGGATGGTGTCTTGCCGAGATTTGAACTCTTCAAGCTCCGTCTTGAAAGAGTCTACGATAACATTGAGGGCACCTTGCATCTCCCCACGAAGCTCCTCTTCGTCTCATGACTCGAGCTTCTTGATGCGTAGGTCTTGCCTCTCAACTTCGTCGATGAGGTCCGCTAGGCCAGTGCTCGTCCGATCGAGCCTTTCCACCACTACGGCTAGACGATCCCTGTCCACGGTCTTCTCCCTAGAAGCCTTTTTGCCACCTTTGGTAGGACGTTGTTCCTCCCTAGGAACATGCTCCTCTTCCACACCGCTAACCATGGCTTGCTCACTTGGAGAGGCCATCTCTTCTACTCTCAAGCACTCGAAACCTTTGCTCCGCTACCAACTGTCACGGACTTAGAGTTTTGGAGTGTTAGCCCGTGCGGCTCTTAGGCAACTTTCACTCAAACTCAAGCCTAAGATCAGCCTTACACCTAATGAAAGCACTTGGAGAAAGAACAAAGAAAGGCAACAAGTGAACAAGGTGTTTGGAAGGAATGAACCCAATTGTATTACTTCTCCCAAGTATACAAAGCTCTCAAGTGTATGTTTTTATGGATGCTTTACAAATGAGGAGCCCTCCTCCTTATATAGGCAAATCCCCCTCCACCATGGATGGCTAGGATTGGGCCTCTAGAATGTTCCACGATCTAACGGTGGAGATTACAAGGCCTAGAATGTTCTATGGAAAATATCTACACAACCTTATCCACAAGAGTAGCCTAGAGGGCTTCATAAGGTTCTAGAGAATTCCGCACCCTTCTAGGCATGGAGTGCAAGTGGTGTGACAATTATTGTCAAAATGTCGATTGAAAAATTAAATTGGGGGTTTTAGGTTTTCTTATATGTTTATCCTTGCCAGCCCCCGCGCAATAAGATTGCTGAAGCGGAAACTCAGCAAAACGGTACGCCATATTAGATAATGATGTCGTTTTGCAAAATCTTTTTCGTATACAAGACTCGCTCATACCATATTTAATATTTTATTCTTATTGAGACCAACTGTCATACAACAATAGTGGCAGACCTAACGGGGCAACTGTGGCTATGAAAAACTACCCAGAGTAGTTAACCTAATTGTATTAGGGCTAGATTTTATGTTCTTGCGCCTTACTAATCCAAGTCATGAGGAAAAGGTGAGTGAGAAGCAAGCCAAGCTCTAACTTGTAGGAGAGGGCCAGCTAGCTTTTAAGAAAATGCATTGTGTTTATTATAAATAAACATGAGGGGGAGTCTCTGAGTGTGTGTATTATTGTTAGGGTTTTCTAATAATAATAACACGAGTATTGTCCCAATTCATATTCTTAGTTATGCTTTATTCGTTGTTGTTCTCTATTGTACTATAATCCTTGCTTGTTGTGCAAACATGTGTGTGGAAGGCTTATCAAGGTAGTGTTGCACGCCTTGAGCCACATGGGGTTGTGTGATTCTGCTGCGCCACACTCTTGCCCCGTGACAAGTGGTAAATGAGCCAAGTAAAGGAGGAGACGTGATCCAAATCTGAAGGAAGACGACGAGTGGAGCAAGGGTGAACAGAAATCTTTTTCCTTACTTCTCGTGCTAGTCAACTTTTATTTTATAGGATGTTGGAGTAGTCGAATTTTGTGTCTGTTGCCATGAAGGAAGAAATTGGTTCAAGGCCCGGAGCTATTCGTTGGAGATTACGCAGCCATCAAAGGCGACTGCTCTTGGTGTGAGATTTGTTTAGTCAACGAGTGAGGGTAGACTTAATTGTTGTTTTCTTCACTCGTTGGTGATTTTTCAAGCTCAAAGCCATGGAGAAAACAATTTCATTGCTGGAGAAGTCGTGTTGTGCAAAGGAGCTTGGAGTTCTTTCTTTGGTGGGTATCGACTTTGCAAGTTCTAGTAGAGGAATCAAGTTTTCATGGATTGGTCTTTTTGAGCGGGTATTTTGTTTTGCTTATGGTTCATCACATACGGTTTCTTAAAAGAATTCCTAGTTTTTGTTGATTTTACCATAGTCGACTTTTTCTGTTAGTTTGCTTGTCAACCAATCACTTGCATGAAGTTGGCTAGTTTGCTATGAGTGGAGGGTTGATTCGGGTAGAATTAGCTTGCTCATTGGGGGGAAATATTGAGGGCTTGTGCGTGGAGAGTGCTTAGTACGGATGGACAAATTTGGTGCGACTAAGGTCTGGCCTTGGTGTGATTTCGGGACAAATTTTGTGGTAAAACGACACACTTTCGCATCAATTGGCATGGAGAAAATAGGTTAGCACTGCTTGTCTTTGCGTATCTTTGGTGTTCCCTGGTTATGTGTTCTTGTTTGGGGAGTCGATTAAGGGTTTGACATGTTTTGTGGCAGAACGACAACACTTTCTCATCAATTGGCATGGAGAAAACAGGTTATTCATATCTTTGGTGTTACCTGGTTGCTTGTTTATTCATATCTTTGGTGTTATCTGGTTGTTTGTTCTTGCCTGGGGCATTAATTAAGGGTCCGGAGGTATAAACAAAATATTTTGGTGTTGATTCTCTTTAAGAGGTGAAGCTTTCCTTGAGTTATCTTGGTGGATTTTCTGTGACTTGATCACAAGTTGGTTGCTGGAATTGTTGGTGCAAGTGTTTCTGCGGAGTGCTTTCTAGTGTGCTATTGACAAATTGTTGCACACATTAGGGGTTTTTGGTACAGTTGGTACCCAACTTTCTTAGGTTGGGTCAATCGTGTACCTACAACTTTTCTCGAGACATTTATGTACCTGGAGTTTTAACGGGCAGGTCAATCATGGGTCTCGGGCGGGGCATGTGCTGACGTGGTTTCTGTCCGATTTTGGGCTGCTGCCCGTGGCTCAAAACGACGTAGTATCACCTTAATACGACGTCGTTTTGCGTCCATGTGTTAAACGTGGGTCCTACTCATTTTCCATCTCCCAGCCGGTTTAAGAGGTTCAACCGAAAAATTATTTGGCCCGAACCATCCGCTCAGTCCCTAATATAAGCCTTCAACCAAATTTTTTTGTTTACATGTTAAATTAAATTAAAAAAAAAATTGATTAACGTCCAAAGTTGAAAAAAACCTACCAGAATAAAATTTTAAACTGTATTTATTAATCACAATGAATTCTATCCTACTTTTACTCCTAATTTCACTCATTAATTTTCTCCATAAATTTTTCAAAACGAAATTTTTGTTATGGTCAAAATGATTATTAATGAAATCAAGAATAAATCAATCACAGCCTATTTTTCCTCCTTAATAAATTCCCTCCTTAACTTTCTATTAATAGCCATGTTCAAAGAAAAAAAAACTTTCTATTAATAGCCCCACCAACAATTTCACCCTTATTTTTTTTTGGTAAAGCAACAAAAAAATAAAAATAGGAATTGAACCCGGCGTGAATTAAAAAGAAAAGATAGACAAGAACAACAACCCAAAGAACCCCATCAGTTCTTCCTTAAAAAAAAAAAAAAGAACCCCCTTTGCAAAACAAGGAGCAAAGTAGCACTGCCAACCAAGAACCCCACCACTACCACCACCTGCATCACCATCTACAACAACAGCAGCAACAATTTTCTTTTGATGGGAGATCATCAAATACTGGAGGAGGTGGAGGTGGAAGAGGAGGAGGAGGAGGAGGACCACCACACCAGCAAGGTCCCTCCTTTATGGGCTCCATCTCAATTCAAGCTGGTCTCCACCAGCACAGTAGTAATCTTGGTCCACTATCCACCACCCAAATCGATGACAGGGTGAGGAGTCTGCCAAGGTTGTCTCTAACCCCACCAAGGAGAAAACTCCCACCAGCCCGTCAACACTTCCGTCCAAATCGAACGTCAGGCGGAATCGTTTCAGGTGCGAGATCTACAAGGTGGCTTTGTTGTTGCTGATTTCATTGACGGAGAAGATGGAGACGGCGATTTGGTGGCGGTGGCTCTGCCTGAGGGCTGTTGTCCATGGCAGCGTGAAGAAGATTTGGGCTGGAGAGGGCGGTGAAGGCTGTGGTGCAATTTTTTCTTTTTAATCAAATAAACATAAGGCAGCCAAGGAGTCAAGAAGAGATAGAGGGTGGAGATTTATTTTTGTTTTTGATGAAAAAAATAAAATTCAATGAAAATGGTTGGGTTGGAATATTTTTTTCATAGTTTCAATTTTAAAAATGTGGTCTGGATGTGAATTAAAAATATATGGCAAGACCTGAACTGAACCGGTAGTGGGTTGGGTTTTGAAGCTGAAACCGGGGTAGAACCGGGTAGGAAGCTTGGGAAAGGGTTGAACAATAGGCGGGATCCACTTATGACACGTGGACGCAAAACGACGTCGTATTGCGGTGATACGGCGTCGTTTGAGCAACGGGCAGCTGCCCAATTTTGGGGCAGCATCCACGTCAGCACATGCCCTGCCCGAGACCCCTGACTGACCTGCCCGCAGCAACTCCAGGTACATAATTGTCTCGGCAAAAGTTTTAGGTACACGATTGTCTAAACCACTAAAATATGGGTACCATCAGTACCAAAAACCCCGCACATTAGTACAGGATTGGTGAGCTAGTCGGGCACATTCTCATGCAATAGTGAGTACTGGATCGACTGGCAGGCTGATCAGGGGCGGGTTGGTCGTGCGACCGGTGCAAAATTGGCGGGGCAGTGTGCAGAGCGGTGCGTGGGACAGTACTGGGCAATTCTGGAGTGACTGGATAGACCTTTGGCGTCGACTTTTAGTGACTTCTAGCAGCAGAAACAAGTTCCTGAGACACGGATTGGTGCAGTGAAAGAAAAGTTAGTGGTTGTTTTTTTTTTTGGTTGCTGTATTTTTCTTGCCCAATTTGGTATTAGATTGGGAAAATTTTCTGTGCAAGTTATGGGAGTAGCAAGCATCAACTGGTAGAGGATTGTTGGTGGATACAAGGTAGGTTCTAAGGAGAAACTTGGTGGATTTGTAACTTCAAAAGAAAGATTGGAATAAATTAGAGTTGACTTGTTTTGGGGTTGAAACAAGGGGACTTTCTTGGTTCTTAGAAACAAAGTGCACGAGTTGCTTGGCTATCTTAGTTCTTGACCGAATTGTGGAGACTCTTGGGAGTAAAATTGGGGAGGATTTTGGGTAGCAAAGAGTGTGGCAACTTTGTAAGAATCCAAGAGGTTGTTTTGACAAGGTTATGCTTGGGTTGCTGGAGCAAAATTACGCAAGAGTCCTTAGTGAATTGCAAGCATGGAGAGCTTCTTTGGGAGTTGCACTTGGCAAGCTTGGACGGGGTGTGTGGAGATTTTGTTGGCATACAAGATGACTATTGTGGGTTGACAATAAAGATACCTGGAGGAAAAATCGGAGACGTCAAATTTGAGAGTTGTTGTGATGGATTTTATGGGAATCTTGGATACACAGAGACGAAAGTTAGCGGGAGAGAATGTGACTCAATCTGTGGATGCCGGACATGTTGTTGGAACGTTCACTGGTGCTGGATGCGGGATAGCATGGCATAGTGGGACAGACATTCATCGCTTATCCACGATTCAGAGATCGATGAGGGAGATAGGTGCAGGTTCACGTTCAGGGTTCTTGCCATAAAGGAAGGAAGTTATTTCATAGGTCGATTTCAGGATAAAAATCAGGTACTCTTCATCCACAAAAGACTATGATGGTTTGGATGGTGGAGAGAGTTCAACAAGTTGTGCATCGACGTCATACATGTGGCGAGAAATTAGTGTCAATGAGCTGGGGACAAGCAAAGAATGCACTGTTAGGGGCATGAAGCCTATGTTAGGATATAGATTTTTACTTCGGATGCACGAGTTTCAAGGAGGTATATATTTTCTAGGAGGAAGCAAGACAACCTGTTGGAGGAAGACTTAGTGGGTGAGTATGTTTTCAGTATTGAGATGGATTCTGACACGTTTCTTGGAGCTATGGGAGTTGCATGGTGAGTGACAGGATAGACTTACTCACGGTTGCAAGAGAGAGAGAGAGCAAAAAGAGAGAGAGAGAGAGAGAGAGGGAAAGAAGAGAGAGGTGAGTGGTTTTTGAAAAATGGGAATATTTTATTCTATGGGTAATGTTGGAATATTGTAAAATGGGAATGGTTAATTTTTTCCGAAAAAAATAAGTCCAACACGCTTGGACTTCTTGACCGCACTATCAGATGGCATTAAAGTCCAAGGCTTTGTCCCATGCTTTTGAACTTTTTATCCGCCCAGTAGACGTGGCCAACTCCTGATTTTCAGCACCAAATGCGAACAATTAGTCAAGCGTGCGTGGACCTGGAAAGTCCCCCAAGATAAACACATCTTCAAAGAACAATGACAATTGCTCTAAGTTCCGATCGTCTTCCTATTGTTTCATGTGTTTCACTAAGTCCTCCAGTTTCTTAAACTTCTCCTCATCTACACGGGGTGCCTAGGCCACTGAATCATCACCTGGACTCACTACTCAGTCTTTCCTTATCCCAACCTTGAACGATTACCACCCCCTGCATATCACTCCCAAAGGGAGCAGTCTTCGGTTCTTTCAACCCAGGGATCAGCTCCTTTAAATCTACCCGTCTTATTGCAGCAAAGGCCTCCTTCATCAACACCACAACTTCAACTCTAATCTCCTATTCGCTCACGACTTCCTAAAGATCATAAAATGTGTATATTAGGGTCTCGGATGCCAAAGAGGGTTTGATCATGAACTGATGGAATGTTTTTTTTGTTTTGTTTTCTGGGACTTGATTTTTAGGCTTAAGAATTACAGCATCCATAGATTTGGATCCACAATAACAACACAAAACATTCAAACAAAATACCTATTGATAATATTATGCATGAGATGCTCAAGGTATGTAGGCCTAGTTGAAGGCTAGAGACCACCGCTAAGGGATATTTTGGCCTTCTCACATGTGATGTTGGATGCCGCGTGAGATCCGAGGCCTATAAATCCCTATCATTACTAAATGGTGAGAAACAGGTCCGCCCAAGCCACAAATGTTGTAGGATGGTGTATCGTAAACTAGGCTTACCTTCCCCTGTTGTAGTATTGGTTTTTCACACAGGCATGAATGCAGGGCATGCAAATGAACAAGTAAAAAGATACACATATTCTATTTAAAAATACACATAGTCTCTTAGTCCCTCTCAAGTCCCTAATGGAGTCTCCAGTTGTGAGAACCTGACCAAATATCCCTTTGGCCTTCTCACTTGAAAACCTGAAGTCACCATTCGAATTTCATTAAATTGAAAAAAACAGAGAAAACCAAGCTACTTTTGAAAAAGGAGCTGATTGCTAACTAGAGATTCCTAGACTCAAGGATCTGTCACGCATAGGAAGGTGTTAAGCGCCTCATCTATCCTTTGGGCGAAACTGTGTAAGTTTAAATAAAAGATGTGTCATATGATATGTGTGCAAGTGTACAGTCAAAACAACACAGCAAAACATATACAAAAAATAAAAAGAAACTATATAGCGGGGGAGGAAATTGGGGTTGACTTTCCACCATTAGAGACCACCTACGTGGCCCAACGATCGTGTTCAAAGCCCACACAGTCCTAAAGAATTAAGGGAGGAAAAAAGAAGAGGGGATCATGGCATCACAACAGCATGTATATCACATCAATAGCATCACATAATTGGCAGAAAATTAAAAGGGAAGGGAGTACTTACCTCTTGTAGACCCTTCTTCTTGGTTCCACGTGTGTTTAGTTTGTACACCATGTTGCAAATCCTTCTGCTCTTAAGTTTCACTTTGAATATGATACTAAGCTCGAAGTATATGCTTCTGAATGCTGACTCCACGGGGAAATATCGCCAAAATAACATAAAGTAGAATTTAGAGAAAAGAGAGATAGAGTTTCTCCAAGCCTCAAGCTTATAGGGAGTGTGTAAAGAGAATTCTTAACCCTTTGGAGTGAAATGGTGGGTCATATTTATAGTGTGAGGAGTCTAAAGGTCGTGGACCTCATCAAGGGTCAGTATTTGTCCTGGAAATCCAACGGTTACTACTAAAAGATGATCAAAATAATAGAAAATCAAAGATTTTCCATATGACAATGACGCATGACCGTTAGGTGCCAGACGGTCATGTCATGATAATCGTCGGTTCCTACCGGTCTTCTCTGTTTGTCCGCCAGTGTATTCTACTTGACCGCCTGACCCCAGTTTTCTTGGATGTGTTTCTACCATTTTTCTTACCAAATCTCCACAATTCCGGCCTAGTTTGTCTAATTGCATGTAATCAAAGTTGTCAGGCCGAAATCCTTCAAACTGATTGACCAATTATCATCTTAATTACCTCCAATTAACTCCAAATCAGCTCCCAATCAACTCTTCACTTCCATTTTCATATTTTCGAAAAAGGTAAATTTTAATTTTTAATCTAATGGAAATTTCTACAAAATTCAAAGTTACCTGCAAAAGATTTTTTTTGGTGGGCTACCAACTTATGGCCCCTAGAATACATCAATTGGGTTTATAATTTATTCTATGTCCAAAACTCAATATAAAATTAACTTTAAGTTAAAATATAATATAAAGTCCAATAAATCTTAGGGGCTAAATTTGAATGTTTACAACTTTTTTTTTAATTTACATATATTTTTTTTATGGTTAATCTAGTGCAATAATTTTTTTATAATTTATTTTTTTTTTGTATTTTATGAGACACAAATAATTCTTTTCAAAAATTTAATTTCTTTCCTTTCTATTTATTTACTTGGATTTCTTTCAATTGTAATGGTTAAAGTATTATAATATTTTTTATGACTTTAAAAGGTTATTATACGAGGAAAAATATGCCATTATTTTCAATTTCTTAACATCTTTATATTTTTGAATTGTTTATAATTTTTTTCGACAACCAATATGTGTAATGTTTTTCATTGATTCAGGTTTGAGAAGGTTTGGTTTAATATGGGCTACATATCAACTAAAAAATTGACACATAAGCATTTTTGGAGTGAAAATTGGGAGAAAAATAATTTAGTATGTACGTTTGTAACAAAGGGATTAAAATGTCCTAAACACATGGAAGAAAATTGTGATTAGTCCTATATAAATTCTTTACTTTTTTAACAATTTTCTTTACTTTTTCATTGGATATAAACCTGGAAAAACAGGTTTCGACACGACAACCCGACACAAACCTGACATGAAATTAGGAGGTATAGGTCAGAGATTTTTAACCCTTTTAGTTAAATGGGTAGAACCGACATGACAAGAAAATTAGCAGGTCAAGTCGCTGGTTGACCCATCAACCTGATGACTACCTGTTTATGACCCAATTATATTCAAAGTATATATATTTTACTAATTTAATACGAGAATTTTTTAATATGTAAGCCAAAAGTTACAAAAATTATTCAAAATATTTTCATTGCATTATTGTTCTATAGTTATAATTTTATTTAGTATATGAAAAAATCTAATTATAAGTTTATTTGCTTAAAAAGTACAACTACTTGTACAAAATAGACAAACTCTAAATTGATTTGTAAACTTGTTAGAATTAATAGATTAACCCGCGGGTCAACCCGAACCCGACACAATTATAAACGGGTTGACACTAAACGATTATTAAATTTGGGGTTAATGGTATAAATGGTACCCCGAGTTGTTTAAATTCGTCAATTGTATACCCCGACTTTTTTTTTCGTCAATTATGTGCCCGTACTTTGTGAGTTTGCGTCAATTGTATACCTCGGGCAGCCCTTTGATGACGTGGCGCGCTGCCCATTAATGGTGGATAGCAATTTAGTCCCTGAGTTTTTAAATTAATCATATAAGTCTTTTATTAGTATATAATTTAGTCCATATATTTTTTATTATTTAGAGTTAATCCTTACTATTATATGTAATTATTATTTACACAATATTTGATTCCTAAATTATTTTTAGTGTATAATAATATTTTTATTAAAGTAATAAGCATATAATTATTTTTTTACAATAAGTTTTGTAATGCACAACAAGTTATATTTATAAATTAATGTGTATATATTACCTAGTCATAAGAATCATTCAATTAAATTAACTAATTGTAGTAATTTATCAAATAAATTTAATTGAATGATTCAATACATAAAAGACATGTTTTACTTTATTAATTTTAACAATATAAGAATTTAAATTCAGAAAATAATATAAAAGGAGACCCACTTACCATGTATCATAATAATATGACTTTTTAAGAATGAATTCATGGCCAACAATTAGGAGCACTTACAAAGTTAAGAAATATTTTAAGCGAAACAAAAATAATAAATGTCAACTATTAAATTGTATATGAAAATTATTAAATTTGATGTAACTAACTATATATAATAAATTATTATTATTATTATTATTTTTACAGGAGACCATTTTATAAGAGTATTGAATTTTTTAATTTCTTTTGTGATTAATTATAATTTAGTAATATAATCAATTTAATTATATGTAAAAAATACAATATTAAATATTTCACAAGTAATAATTATATATAACACTAAAAATTTACATTATAGTATTATCGTTCTAAAAAAGGATTTGAATGAGTATAAATAAAGTTTTAGGACTTAATTGTATAAATTCTAATGGACCTACATGATTAAATTCGAAATCTAAGGAGCAAACTAACACAAATTATTTGCGGGCAGCATGCCACATCATCAAAATGCTGCCCGGGGTACACAATTGACCAAATTTTAAAAGTACAGGTATATAATTGACGGGAAAAAAAGTCGGGGTATACAATTGACGAATTTAAACAACTCGGGGTACCATTTATACCATTAAACCTTAAATTTGTTGGGTCGGGATGAGAAATTAGAACCCGTTTACATGTTTAACCCGACACGAATCCGACACAACAACATGAATTGCCAAGTCTAATTAGACATGATCTTTTCTCAAAATTTATACAAATTACTCGTTCCTTCTCTTTCATCAAATTGTTGACATGTGGGCCCTAAATTTTTTAGTGGTTAAGAAGTGAAATAATTTTAGATCTTAGAAGGTTTTATAAGGGGTAAGTATTTTTTTTAATATGCTTTTCCAGTTTCATAATTTATGTAGATTTTGTATTTTTTCAATAATTTTTTTCTATAATTTTTTTTGTTCAACACTTCTGTTAGCAATTGAATTGCAACATTGACTTTTTATATTAATCAAGTTTTCTTTAATGTTTTTTGAAACTTTTTCAAAGTTTATAGTAATTCGAGATACAAATGGTACGTGGGTAGGGGTTTTATCCACATGATTGGCACTGGCAGTGCTCTTATGGCTGAATGTTGAGGTCTTTTGGATGGGTTATCAATAGCTTGGACCCTTGGTTGTTGTAGGCTGGAGGTGGAATCTGATTGCAAATCTGTAGCGGATGTGGTATTGGGCAGGAAGGCTGCTCCTGCAAGATACGCTTCTTTTTTCTCTTCCATCCAGCAATGGCTCGTTAGTGACTGGGAAGTGGTACTAGTTCATAATAGAGATAAGGATTAAGATTATTTAATTGATAGAAATAATGTTTTTCATTTTCAAATTGTGATAAGGCTCCTTATAACTGTTCAGCATACTCATCTGCTAATGTCAATATAAACACATAAGGATTGCTTAACAAAGGCATCTTGGCATTCAACCTTTTATGGTAGCGGAGCATCATCCTTTAAAACAAAATTTTTCCATTACTATGGTTTCCTCACCCTCATCTTCACCTTCAACCTCTCCCTCTACTCTCTCTAGTTCAAGTGCGTCTTCTTCCACCTCTTCTCTTCCAACTGCGACAGCACCATTATCCTCCTCTGTGCATTCAGTTTTTTCGGTTAGCAACATTAGGAACTATGTTGCTGCTGTTCTTGACTTTAGCAATTTCTTGGTGTGGCAAAGCCTTCTCTACACTGTGTTTGCATCTCATCAGGTTTTAGCGCATATTGATGGAACTGGTATTGCTCCTGAACCCTTTCTCTCTTTTGAGGAACCAGACACTTCTCCATCTCCAAACCCTCTTTTTACTCAATGGTATCAGATTGATAACACTCTTGTTACGTGGATTTATGCCACTATTAATCCTGATATTTTGATCACATTGTGTGCCCAGGGTCTTTTCCTACTACGCGAGAAGTATGGTTGTTCATTGAACAACTCTTTCATGATCAGGTTTAAGCCCGTTACATGGAATATAGAACTGCCTTTTTGTTACTTCTAAAAATGGGTCTAAGTCCATGTCTGAATATCTCTTTTCTGTTCGTCGCATTGTTGACAATCTCGAGTCTATAGGTCGTCGTGTCAGTGATGATGATATCATTATGCAAATTCTTGATGGTCTTCCTGATGATTATGATGATCTGGCTACTCTTCTCACATCTAAAACTCCTCTTCCTTCTTTTTATCAGCTTCGGTCTATGTTTTTGGCTCAAGAAACCCGTAAGTCCAAATCTACTTCCAATTCTGTTGTCTCTCCAGATTTCTCTCAGGCTTTTTTTACAAACACTAAAGGCAGAGGTGGGCGTGGTGGTCGCGGTGGTCGAGGTGGATCCAATTTGTTTGGGCCACCATGGAACTCTTCCTCCAATTCTTCCCAGTCCAAGCCAAATTTTAAGAACTACCAGTCCAAAAATTCGAACTATCAAGCACGCCCATCCTCCCCATTGTACACTCATACAAACCCGCCTCGTTCATCCTCCTTGTCTTCTCCATCCGTGTTGGGTGCTCCTTTGTTTAAGTGTCAACTCTGTGATGGTTATAACCACACAGCCAAGCATTATCCACAACGCATCTTTACCGGTGTCCATAAGCAACGACAGCCCTGCTGGTTTGATGACACCGACGCCCCCAGTCACAAGACCAACTCCACTTCCTCCCTTGATTCATTTGTCGAGTATACAGGGACGGATGCCATTCAGGTTGGCGATGGTATGTTCCTTGAAATTACTCATATCGGTACCAAAGTTTTCTTTGTTGGTGATTCTTCCTTTGTTCTCCTTGATGTTCATATTGTTCCCAAACTCACCAAAAATCTCATTTCTGTCAAACGTTTTGCCTATGATAATTCCATTTGATTCCTTTGGTTTTTCTGTGAAGGGTCCTCTCCCTTACCAACGGATTTGGTGCAATGATCCAGGTTCTCATTATTCCATATCCATTCCAGCTTCTGATCCACGTACTATCCACCAAGCTTTTTTTCACAGTCGTGTCTCAAGTTTTGTTTGGCATCGTCGTTTGTGTCACCCGGGTGCTCCTGTTATGTGCCAATTTCATGCTCAATTTCCTTCATTATGTTCTTCTTTTAATAAAAATGATTTCTGTCATGCGTGTCAGCTTGGAAAACAAACATAGTTACCCTATCACACTTCTGTGGAACCGTGTTTAGGGTTATTTTATGTTGTTCATTGTGACGTCTGGACTTATCCTGTTACCTTTGTTAGTGGTTATAAATATTATGTCCTTTTTCTTGATGAATATTCTAAGTTATGTTGGATTTATCCTTTACGTTTTAAAAGTGAAGTGTTTTTGAAGTTTAAACAATTACATGCTAAAATTAAGACTCAGTTTAATACTACAATTCGTTTTCTTTAAAGTGACGGTGGTGGTGAATTCTGTAATGCTTCCTTTGATTCTTTTTTAGCACAACATGGAATTCTCCGTCACATTTCATGTCCTTACAGCCATCCACAAAATGGCATGGCTGAGAGGAAACACAGTTCACTACTCAACTCCATTCGCTCTATTTTATTTCACGCAAATCTACCATCTTCTTTTTGGGTGGAGGCTTTGTATTATGTCAGCTATATTCATAACAGGATTCCTCATGTTTCCCTGTGATGGGCAAGTCCCTTTTCTATCCTATATGGTCGCTCTCCCAGTTTCGATCTTGTCAAGACTTTTGGCTGTGCATGCTATCCACTTAATATGAGTCCCACTACCCACAAACTTTCGCCCCGTTTTGATCTCCATGTTTTTATAGGTGTCTCCCCTCATCATAAAGGGTTTCGGTGTTTGCATCCTACTTCTCACAAGGTAGTCATATCGCGCAATGTGGTTTTTAATGAAGATCATTTTCCTTTTCAGAGTCTGGGTCCTACTACTTCTCATAAATCTACCAAATCTTTTGATCCTTCTCTTATTTTTTGAATACCCCAGATACTGGTTCCATCATTATCTTCTACTCCTGATAGGTATGTATACCCAACACGCAAGAATTCTAGTTCCACCGAGACTTCTTTACCTCCAAAACCCTTACCCGTATCCAACTCTACCAATCTTCTTTCACCAACAGCCTCATCCTCTATCGATCGCTTTCCTGATCCAACTCGACACTCCTCTTCACCTAACATACAACCACTTTATACAGATACTTCTCCTCCTACTCGAATTAATCAACCTTTATCCGATACACCTCCCTTACCTACCAATCCGCCCCTCCATCCCATGAGGACCCGTTTATGGGATGGGATCAAAAAACCAAACCCCAAATACACTTTTTTGGCATCAGTTAACACCCCCCCACTGAACCTCGCACCTACAAGCAAGCCTCAAAGGATGAGTGTTGGCGCCATGCCATGTTGGATGAATACTAGGCTCTTTTACAAAATAATACTTGGACCTTAGTCCCACCACCATCTTCTTCTATCAATATTGTCGGCTCCTGTTGGGTATATCGCCTCAAATATAATGCTGATGGCAGCTTGGCAAGACACAAGGCACGCCTTGTGGCTCAAGGCTACACCCAATAAGCCGGACAGGATTATGGTGAAACCTATAGCCCGGTTGTGAAGCCCGCCACCATCCGCACTGTTCTTACTCTTGTTGTTTCTCAGGGATGAGGGATTCATCAATTAGACGTTAAAAATGCCTTTTAAAATGGTTTTTTGCGCGAAGAGGCCTATATGAAACAACCCCCCGGTTTTGAGGATCCATCTAAACCTAATTATGCTTGTAAACTCCATCGTGCATTGTATGGTTTGAAACAGGCGCCGCGTGCCTAGTACCAATGTTTTGCTACCTTTTTACAGAATCAGGAATCTCGTGTTTGTCACTCTGATGCTTCTCTGTTCACTTTACACTCATCCTGGGGCATGGTCTGTTTATTGCTTTATGCTGAAGATATAATCTTGACTGCCTCTTCTCAGGTGCTCTTGCAACATTTGGTAGCTATTCTTGAGCACAAGTTCTCTATGTTAGACCTCGAAACTTTGCACTACTTTCTTGGTATCCAGGTTGATCTAGTTTCTGATGGTCTTTTCCTACATCAATAGAGGTACCTAGAAGTGATCCTGGAAAGGTCTAGTTTCATAGACTTGAAGCCTATATCCACCCCCATGCAGCCAAAACAGGAGCTCTCTGTTCAGCACGATGTTCTTCTATCTGCCGAGGAGTAGCACCAGTATCGAAGTATTGTAGGTGCTCAGGCGCTCTCTGTTCAGCACGATGTTCTTCTATCTGCCGAGGAGTAGCACCAGTATCGAAGTATTGTAGGTGCTCTACAATACCTCTCTTTCACGAGGCCAGACATTTCTTATGCTGTCAACTCGGTATGTCAATTCATGCATGCTCCCACCACTGAACACTGGAAAGCCGTTAAGAGAGTGCTTCGTTATCTTGTTGGTACCCGCAGCCATGGTTTTCTTCTTCGACCAACTTCTATTCGGCATTTAGTTGCCTATAGTGATGCTGATTGGGTTGGCTGTTTGGACACCAGGCGCTCAACTACCGGTTATTGTGTGTTTCTTGGCGGGAACTTAATCTCCTGGACAGCAAAGAAACAACCCACTATCTCACGAAGTAGCTCAAATCAGAATATAGGGCCCTTGCTAGTGTTGGTGGTGAAGTTTTCTGGTTGCATCACTTGCTGCCTGAGTTACGCATTCCATTTCTTTAACCTATTCCCATTCACTGTGACAACCTGTCAGCTACGTTCTCGGTGAACAACCCGGTTCAGCATCAACGGACTAAGCATCTGGAGATTGATCTCCATTTTATCTGAGAAAGGATCCAGCAGGGTCGCATTCAGGTCATTCATGTCGATGCATCCCAGCAACTCGCGAACATTTTCACTAAATCCCTTTCGGCTTCAGCATTCAAAATGCTTCGGGACAATTTGAGTTTAGTTGCACGTACTACCCTCAAATTGAGGGGGAGTAATAATAATAAGGATTAAGATTAGTTAATTGATGGAGAGAATGTTTTTCATTTTCAAATTGTGATAAGACTCCTTGTAACTGTTCACCATACCCATCTGCTAATGTCAATATAAACACATCAGGATTGCTTGACAAAGGTATCCTGGCATTCAACCTTTTAGTTCATGCCTAGAGCGAGGCAAACATGGTGGCCAATTTGTTGGCTCATCTGGACAGCTCATATGGCCTTGGTTATCATTATTTAGACTCTGCTCTTGTTTCTTGTTTATCTTTGTTACATGTTGACACTACGAACGTGGCACGCCCTCGATCACGTAATTCTTCTATAATAGGCCTTGAGCCGGGTTAATTACATTTTGACCTCCTGAATTCTAGTTTATTTTTCACTCACCCCCTGAACTTTTTTTTTCGTTAAATGACCACCTGAATTCCCAATTTGATGCAATTAACCACTTCCGTCCATGGACACATGGATTCCGTTACTTGCACTAACGGAATATTCCGATGAATGACACGTGGCAGCATCATAGCCGTTCAATAATTTTTTATTATTTTTTAACAAAAAATACGAAATAAAAATATTTATACCAAAGAAAATAACTATTTAATAATTTTGTTTACTTTCTATTTTCTAAAAAAACACAAAATAAAAAGAAAATAATAAAAAAATTACCAATTAATTGGTAATTATTATTTCCTAAAAAAATGGAAAGCTTCCATTAATTGGCATAAAAATAAAAAATACCTAAATTTTAGGAAATTAATAATTATTATTGCATAAAAATATAGAAAGCTCCGATTAATTGGTATAAAAATAAAAAACCTAAATTCTAGGAAATTAAAATTATTATTCCCTAGAAATATGAAAACCTCCCATTATTTGGTATAAAAAAAATATCTAAATTTAGGAAATTAATAATTATTATTCCCTAAAAATATGGAAAGCTCCCATTAATTGGTATAAAAATAAAAAATCCTAAAATTTAGGAAATTAATAATTATTATTCCCTAAAAATATGGAAAGCTCAAATTAATTGGTATAAAAATATAAAAATACCTAAATTTTAGGAAATTAATGATTATTATTCCCTAAAAAATATGAAAAGCTCCCATTAATTGGTATAAAAATAGAAAAATACCTAAATTTTAGGAAATTAATGATTATTATTTCCTAAAAATATGAAAAGCTCCCATTAATTGGTCTAAAAATAGAAAAATACCTAAATTTGATGAAATTAATATTTATTATTCCCTAAAAATATAAAAAATAAAACTTTTCAACGATTAATGGTTTTTTTATATTTTTAGGGAACAATAATTATTAATTTCCTAAAAATTAGGCATTTTTATACTTTTATACTAATTAATAGGAGCTTTTCATATTTTTAGTTAATAATAATCATTAATTTCCTAAAATTTAGGTATTTTTCTATTTTTATACCAATTAATGGGAGCTTTCCATTTCTTTATGAAATAATAATTATTAATTTCCTAAATTTTAGTTTTTTTTTGTTTTTATACTAATTAATGGGAGCTTTCCATATTTTTAGGGAAAAATAATTATTAATTTCCTAAAATTTAGATTTTTTTTATTTTTATACCAAATAATATTAGGTTTTTCATATTTCTAGGGAATAATAATTATTAATTTCCTATAATTTAGGTTTTTTTATTTTTATACCAATTAATCGGAGCTTTCTATATTTTTATGATATAATAATTATTAATTTCCTAAAATTTAGATATTTTTTTATTTTTATGCCAATTAATGGGAGCTTTCCATATTTTTAGGGAATAATAATTATCAATTAATTGTTAATTTTTCTATTATTCCCTTTTTATTTTATATTTTTTAGAAAAAGGAAAATAAACAAAATTATTAAACAGTTATTTTCTTTGGTATAAATATTTTTATTTTGTATTTTTTGTTAGAAAATAATAAAAAAATATTGAACGGCTATGATGCTGCCACGTGTCATTCATCGGAATATTCCGTTAGTGCAAGTAACGGATCCATGTGCCCATGGACGGAAGTGGTTAATTGCATCAAATTGGGAGTTCAGGTGGTCATTTGATGAAAAAAAAAGTTCAGGGGGTGAGTGAAAAATAAACCGGAATTCAGGGGGTCAAAATGTAATTAACCCGCCTTGAGCCTCCCTTATTACCAAAAAAAAGTTTATAGTAATTCACTTACAAGTGAAAGTAAGCATACAACACAGAGAAACGCAGTAGTCAAATTGAGATGAGAGGCAGTGACAGTAAATGTTGGTCAAAACTCAAAATTAGGCCATGTGCTAAAATAAAGCAATTAACGCTTGAATTGGACTAAAATAATAGAGAGCTGGAGAGTTAAAGGCTGAAGCAGAAAGAAGTAAAGAGTGAAGAAAAGGCAGCAGCCAGGAAAAATCGCCACCACCCATGACCCACCATGAGTGTTTTGTCGGCATCCATTCAAACTCAATAATTAATATGCATGCAGTACATGATGACTTAAAAAGAAAAAAAAAGAGAAAAACAACAAAGTAAACAAAAGAAATAAACACGAGGTAGCCAACTAGACATAAGAAAATACTAGAGAGAGTTTCTAGATGGAGAAAGTCAAAATGGTTGTAACAAAGTACTACTACCACTGGTAATCTGCAATGCATGTATCATGTATGTGTTAACTAGTCAGCAGCCGCACAGCTCAACAACAGTATGCATTCAGGACCAGGTAAAGTTAATTAATAATTAGCCGTCCTTGAGCGTTTCAATCCCTTAGAAAAGTCATACCCCCAATAACCCAAATATCTCTCTCTGTCTAAGTTGGCCTGTATTTTGCGTGTTCTTTGACTTTCTGATTTTGAACAACTCATCACATTATTCCTCATCCCTCTCTCTCTCTCTCTCTCTCTCTCAACGTATAAAACATCCACCTTCTTCACCTCCACAACCAAATCAAAGCCATTCACATTTACACAACTCCTCTCCTCACCAACTAGCCAGTGCCTCCCAGGAGAACTTAGAATTCTTAAAACTTCGAAGCTACCTTGCTCTTGTAGTAGTAGTAGTAGTAGTATACATATATATTCCAAAAACTCATCAGTATCTCAATTGGTTTGTTTCTTGGTCTCTCCAATCAAAACTATAATTAGAATGGAAGAGATTGATGTCCCTTCATACTTTCTTTGCCCTATTTCTCTCCAAATAATGAAAGACCCCGTCACCGTCCCCACGGGGATAACTTATGATCGGGAGAGCATCGAGAAATGGTTATTCACAGGCAAGAACAATACATGCCCCCTGACAAAGCAGGTTCTCTCCGATTTTGAGCTAACACCAAACCACACTCTTAGGCGTCTCATCCAATCTTGGTGCACCCTCCATGCTTCACTTGGTATCGAGAGAATCCCGACTCCAAGGCCTCCCGTCACCAAATCCCAGGTTACCAAGCTCCTACAAGATGCAGCCAAGTCGTCGTCGTCCCCACAGCAACTGGTCAAGTGCCTGAGGAGGCTGCGTTCGATCGCCAACGAGAAGGAAACCAACAAGAGATGCATGGAGGCTGCGGGCGCTGGAGAGTTCTTGGCTTCAATCATCGCCTCTTCCTCCACATCATCACCTCATCAACAAGAGTTTGATGATCAGATGATCACAACAACATGTACAGCGGGGGTAGGGGACGAAGCATTGAGCCTTCTTTACGGTCTCCAACTATCAGAGTCGGGCCTAAAGAATCTTATGGGAAGAAACAACGGGGAGTTTATTGGAACGTTAGGTCAAGTGATGCAAGGTGGGAACTACGAGTCGCGTGCTTATGCAGTGTTGTTGTTGAAATCAATGCTTGAAGTTGCGGATCCCATGACCCTGGTCCATCTGAGATCCGACCTGTTCCTCCAAGTAGTCCAAGTATTACGCGATCATATCTCGCATCAAGCTTCCAAAGCTACATTGCACCTGCTGATCAATGCTTGTCCATGGGGCAGGAACAGAATCAAAGCCATTGAAGCTAATGCAATCTCAGTATTGATCCATCTGCTCCTTGATTCATCAGAAAGACGGACATGCGAGTTGGCCCTAACGGTCCTGGACCTGCTGTGCCAGTGCGCAGAAGGAAGAGCTGAACTGTTAGGACACGGGGCTGGGCTAGCCATTGTTTCCAAGAAGATTCTTAGGGTTTCTCAGGTTGCAAGCGAGAGGGCTGTGAGGATCCTCTTGTCCATTTCCAAGTTCTCTGCCACTCCTCATGTCATCCAGGACATGTTGCAACTTGGTGTTGTCGCCAAGTTGTGCTTGGTGCTTCAAGTTGATTGCAGCAATAAGACCAAAGACAAGGCCAGAGAGGTTCTTAGGTTGCATGCCAAGACTTGGAAGAGTTCTCCTTGCTTACCACCCAATCTTGTCTCTTCTTATCCCGCTTGAGACATTTTGGGAAAAAGAATGCATAGGACTTTTAGTTAATCATTCATTCTAATTCTTCCGGTAGTTGTAGATGATTGATTTGTGTCACATGATATAGATATACATTATAGCAGCAAACAGATACAATTTTTCACAAGCAAACTCTGTCCCTGTTACAAATTAAGATGTTTATTTCATGTACCGATTTTCTTTTCGGATAAATCTCTAGTGCTAAATGGCATGCGTTGAGATCGATCCTTTCAACTCCCCTCCCCATGCCAGTGTACTCATACTTTTAACCAAAGTTGTTACTTCAAATTAATGGATTTACAGAAATTGAATACTAAAGTAATTCTTGATGCAAATCATCTCGTTTGGCTAAGATCTTCCGTGGAAGTTTGCAGTGTCTACTTTCTTCCCCTTCATGCCTTATTCGATATGCAGCTTTATCTATATAAATTCGATATGCAGTTTCCAGAATCATTACAAATTAAATGGAAAGCCCTTGAAACAAATGGTACAATACAATATTAATGTGGAAAAAGATCAAAGTGTATGCAATTTTAGGCAAATTACTTCTAGTATAGTCGTTCAATACTGCTACTACCTGCAGGGTCAGTTAGCGATGATGCTTAATTGTGAAGTATTTGTTAAGCTAATTAGCAAATGTTATTCCTCAGATTAGGAAATATACATGCGTGCATTGTATTCGTTTATTATCTTTCAGGCAATAATTTCCTCGTGGTCTATCATCTGCCAAGATATATGCAGCACTTCACCAACATTCTTTAATTTGTAGGAAGAATATCATAACCATAGAAATGAAGAAATTTGGTCAGATAGATATATGATGCCCTACACAATCGATATCCAATCACCACACAATATTCGGACAGTTTTCAGCCCTGGGGCTCCATCTATTAATTAATAAATCTAAGTTCGCTGCAACCAACAACCCTTCTGGGTTCTGGCTTCTAGTGGATTTAGGTCAAACTTCCCTTATTTTTGAGAATCAAAGCAAGCGCTTTCATAAATGGTCAAACTTCGCTCATACTTGACAAATTTGGGTGGCCAATTAATGTCAAATTAGAATTATTCACACCAAGAAAAGTAATGTCCAGCCGACTTCCACCGAATATTCTTTCACCATTGTTTGCATAAATGGAAAGTATAAGCTAATTACTTCTACTTTACACGGGTTTTTAGTACGGTTGGTACCCAATTTTCTTATCTAGAACTTTTTTCGAGACATTTATGTACCTGGAGTTTTAGCGGGCAGGTCAGTCATGGATCTCGGACGGGGTATTTGCTGACATGGATGCTGCCCCAAATTAGACTGCTGTCCGTTACTCAAAACGACGTCGTATTACCACAATGAGACGTTGTTTTACGCCTATGTGTCAAACTTGGATCCAACCCATTGTCCTGAAAACTAACCCGGTTTCCACCCTGGCTCGACCCTGATTTAAGAATACCAACAAACCACGTGGTTTCTTATTTTTGTTTATACCCCAACCTCAACTACATATTTTTTTAATTCATGTTGTTATCCAAATAAAAAACGAGAAAACCTTTTCTTTTCCTAAAAGAAAAAAGACCCCGATGAGATCTGTGAAGGTCTTTTTAGTTTTTATTACCCAAATCAAAATTATACCTCTCCAACTCTCCTCCCACTTCCCACTCGTCCAAATTAGAAAAAGAATTGAGAGAAAACCTTTCCTTCTATTCTTCCCCTTCCTCCTTCCACAATTGTTCAAAATCGAAGGGGTAGTGAGAGTTCAAGGAGAGTACATCGTGGTCGTCCTGGCCGATCGACCGGCGATAGCAACGAAGGGCCAGTTTGTGTTGTCCATGGCAGAGGAAGAGTAGTACTGTTTTGTGTGTCCCTGTGCTTTACACTGGAAGTCCACCATAGCCATCTCTCCCTCTTGCTCTTCTCCTAGATATTTGAGATTGGAAAAGGAGACTACAAGGATGAGTACTGCTAAAGGGATGTATTTGAGATTGGGCTAATTCTTTTCTGGTGGTTATAAGAGGGTACAGTGGTGGAATTTTTGGAGTAGGCTACTGCAACCAAGACGATGGGAGATGACGCCGACGTTGTTGGGAAGAAGAGTTAAATATCATGTTTTTTTTTTTTTATGTTTATTGATTTTTTTAATTAAATCTCATGTGTATAAATTAAAGGAGGAGAGCCCATTTGAATTTCTCTGGCCACAAATAGATTTTGTTGGTGCAAAATTGAAGAACACCATTTTTTTTATTTTACTTTGTAAATTTATTATAGTTTATTTTGTGTTAACTATTTTTAAATTAAAATTTATCCATGTTAAATATCTTTCAAAATCAATGGTCTGATCATCCACTTGAACCCACCCATGTAGTGGATTGGATTTATTAAAAAAGAAATTTATTTTTTTTTTGTTTCACATAATTATTATTCAAATAATTATTTAATTAGAATTGGTAGAACCCTGGTAATCTTGGTGAAACGACATTTTCTGGGTTCAGTCGAACCTCTTAAACTGGGCGGGTAGCCAGGTGAGGTGCTGGGAAACAAGTGGAAAGTTACTGGGAAATAGTAAGACCCACAGCTGCCACATGGATGCTAAACGGCGTCGTATCGTGGTGATACTACGTCGTTTTGAGCCACGGGCAGCAGCTTAAAATCGGGCAGCATCCACGTCAGCACATGCCCCGCCCGAGACCCATGACTGACTTGCCCGATACAAATTCAGGTACATAAATGTTTCGAGAAAAGTTGTAGGTACAAGATTGACCCAACGTAAGAAAGTTGGGTACCAACCGTACCAAAAACCCTTTCAAGATCGTAATTTCTTGTGTTTTCCCCTAATCGTATCTAAAACATGGGATCTTAGTTCTAAAAAAGATAAAGAGAGAAGTCCACGGGATCTTGATGAATGTAATTTTAAGTGAAAAATCTATTGGAAATTGAGAGAAAATTTTGATCACTTGGATAAATATTGGATCTATCTATTAGATCAAAACTTAATTTTAATTCTAACGGTTTTGGATGAGAGGCCTGTGTAGTTTTATAAGTTAGTGATGCATTCATCCCCGCTCCTCTTGCATCTACTTATAGTCTTATACATATAAAAATATAAAAAAAATAGTTATTTACTTAGGGGCTCTATCAATATTGATTATCAAATTCCAATGTAGAGTTGTTTTAAGTGGTAAACGATTTGATTCCGCTTAAGCGAGGTCTCGGGTTCGAGTCTTAAAGTATGCAGAAAATTTTCATTGGGAGACTCACCCATCATACCCATATGTGCGATGCGGGTTGAATCTATATTAGTCTGAGCAAAACTCCGGATACCGAATGGGGAAAAAAAATTGATTATCAAATGATTCTGGTACATTGAACTTGGTGCTAACATAGAGGCACCGCTCAAAAAAACATAGAGGCACTTTCCTATTTAGTTAAGATTGTTCACATGGAACGGCCTAAATTATTTAAAGACTATGAGCAACTTACCAGAGCAACATGGCCTGGTTACATATAGAATTTGTAGACCAAATATTATTTCGTACTGAACCCTTGCTTTGAAAAGTCAGAGAACATCAAACCCTCATGTGAAACGATTTTTTTAATTCATTAATAATTTATGAATATTTGAATACATTGTTAAACAATTCTTGTATTTGATATGGTTTCGTGAAAAAAAAAAGAATTCAACTCTAATATTTGGTATATATGAGCTTAAATTAAATTATTCAAATTCATAAATTTATTTTTTTAATTAATATAAGTTAGTTATACAAAAAATTCTTGATTTTGTTATAATTATATAAAATTAATGATTATACGTTTGTTGTTATCAATTTCGGCATTCATTTAGGGCCTGGAAATTGATTTTCAATTATTGGTTAGAATCAGATAATCCCATACCAGACAGATTGTCTTTTTGTAGTGTCTAATATCCATATACGTACAAATATATACATATATGTATATGTACAAAATATATATATATAGTGTGTGTGTGTGTCAGGGGATATCTTCCTGTATCTATCCTCCAGAAACACATTTAAACGGTCGTCCTTTCTCGGGTCAACCATACTCAAAACACACACAATGTACAGCCATAATGTATATATATATATATGTTGACAGATGATAACAGTGCAGCTTGGAGATCACAAATATATTCGCCGCTTTGGCCACCGGCAAATCGTTGATTTCTTTTGTCATACTCAAAACAAGCACGTCTAAGTCTTCTCAAGCCCATCTAGATATATATATCTAGTCGAGTAGTGGTTGCCATGACATGACATGACATAATCATCAAGATCCATAGACGATGAGTAAGCTAGCAGCGTATGAGATGATCCATTCCATGTATGTATCATCATCATTGATCGATGTGTCTAAATTATTCTATGATATATACTTTGACTGGGTGCATGCATAAAATATTAAAGAACTGCATTATAAGGAAGTGTTTTTTAAACTTCATTTTCAACGTGTGGGCTATTGTTTATACGTAGGCGTTTTATACATACATGCCAGAAGGTGGACCGGTGGTGCTAAACAGCTTTTTTGACCATAAAGCTTTTTTTTTTTGGATGCTAGACCATAAAGCGTTTGATCAGCTCTCTTGGTACCCCAATCGCTAAATAAGACTGTTTTCCCTCGCTGAACACAGAGCTGCAACCTAACTAACCCTATTTTCTAAGTGTAGATGAGACCATCATTATGCTTACTTTTAAATGAATAAAAAATAAAAATATAGTGGCCAACTTTGAAGTATATAACATATATTGTTAAAAAAAAGCTTGAACTAGGCATGGGTGATGGTGTAGTCCAACAAGTCTTCCAAACCTCGAAGTTCTGAAGAATGAATATATTCTAACAAGCTTGAACTAGGCATGGGTGATGGTGCACAGGACCCACCGGTGCCAAGTTCCACTTGATTCAGGGGTTGTTAAGGTATGAACTATGAACTATCCAATTACCTTTACTATATATTCTTCTAATATATTGCAAGTCAATCAAAAAATCTGAAGAATGAATATTGTCCCGTCCTTGGATGGCACATACAATTCGCTAAACGTTTTTGACACCACAACACGAGATTACTCTATCTGTTCCAAAATAGTTATCATTTTTAGAATTTCTATGCTAATATAGAAGTGTACTTAATAAATGTCATTTAAGGAATACATAGATTAACTTACAATATTTTAGAAAAAAAAAAAGGGTAGGCAAACGAAGAGTCATGACTTGAGATCTAATTAAACTGAAAGTCTGCTTAATTGGAATAATCAAGGGGTAAATAATGATAGAAATTCATTTATTACTTATTGAATATTCTAAAACGATAATTTTTTCCCGTAACATTCTTGTTTGACAAAAGCAACAATCGCTACGGAATTGAAGAAATAATATTTATAGGTTAAAGATTCTCAATTTGTTTAGGTACGTAAATGGGTTCACTCGATACGATATATAAGTCAAGTTGGAGATCCATAACTATTTTGATGCTTATATTCAGCTTGTGAACAGAAGTATGCGGCAACCAGGAATAGCGAAGGAAGGTAGCAAGTTTACAGAAGTCAACAGGTCGACGCGTCATCATGCCAAACCGTCATTTTTCTCGAGGTGGACAAGGGAGCAGGTTCAAAGGGCTTTGGAAAGTATGAGAGCAGTAAGTGTTTTTCTGGATAACCTACCTTCGGGATGGCTTGCATCAGATGTCTTCAAGGAGATGTCTAAGGTAGGAGTAGTCTTAGATGTATTCATTCCTGGAAAGCTAACATGGGAAGGCAATCGATATGGTTTTGTGAGGTTCGAACATAAAGGGGAAGGAAGCGTTCACTACAACAAAATGCAATATTAGCTACCAATTATTGTGACTAATTTTAGTACTTGGTAGTTATTGATGTATGTAAAACGACAAAACAAATCCTTAGTCATTATTCTTATTATTATGAAGATTATTATTGACCACTTAATTATCGTGTCGTTAATGTTTTCTCATTCTAGTCACTAATACCCACATTAAATTAGCTATCCTTTTTTTTTTTAGAAAACAAAGTTAACATATATCTGAGCAGTAACCTGTCCCTTCTTTACTCAATTATAAAGTAAATCTGAACAGAATGTTTGGTTTCTCCAAATAAACAAATGGTTATTATTCTCTTAGCAGTACACTCAGATACATCTTGCAGAACAAACTCTCTTATTTTTCTATTTTACATAAAAGTGTATGCATTTTTATCATACGGGATTGTTATAAGCAATTGTTTCCCTTGCAGTTTACATGGCGGATTCGAGAATACATGAGTATGGAGCTCTTTCACTAGCCAAGGCAAAGGTTCGCTGCCCTCTGTAATTAACTGTTGTATTTAATTTTAATTGGTTTCTTTACTCATTCGGTCCCCCTAGTGTTTGATGAAATGGGTCAATGAAAATTGCTTCCTTCTAGGTTGTAATAAACACTTTTTACATACCACTCCCTAGACTTCAGGTATACTCTAGACCTTGACCTTGCATGTTGCTTTCTTGCCTTTTGCCAAGCATTTTGGCATTTATGAGTAACAATGACTTTTGTTCCATTTTTTTGATAAGATTAGGAGTACAAAATCTCCATATTATCTTCATTTGATAGTAAAGGTTATTGATTTTTCTGTTGGCAAATTTAAAGACGAAGAGTGGTTGTACGAGACTCAAAATAAGTGGAAAGAAAAACATAATTTATTCAGATGTGCATCCTGTACCAAAGGGATCCTTATATTTTTCCTTTTAGTTTGCATATGTTTCTTAAAATTAATTATAAATGTGGTATTGGTAACTTTGTTCGCAAAATTATGACAGTGTTTGGAGTCTCACAAGTTAAACTTCATAGACCCGATACAATTCCTAATTAATGGGACAAATGCCATTACATCAACTAGTAAAAGCTATAAGAAAATCACTGCCATCGTCATTGGTGGTGTGATTCAAGTGTAGTGAGGATTGAATAGGAGTTGAATTTTGGATTTGCATTAGGGCCGGCCTTGTTTTTTTTGCATTTTTTATTGCAAATATGTAAGAGACATATTATATTTTTTCTACATCTTTGTGAATTATTTTACATGTATTATATTTAGTTCTCCAACATATGATTGAGCTAATTGTTTTGTTTTTTTTTTTTCCTGTTTTCCTATTTTGCAGAAGCATAAGTAGAAGAGTTCCTAGATACAACTTACAAACTATTGTCATTACTTTTACTTACATTTAGATTCTTTTGCTATTGTACTTGAAGAAAATTTAGGCAAAAGTATGTTCCTTTGCCTTGTTAAGAAAATTCTCTGTATTTACTGATGTAACACTTTATTGTTATAATCCAATTATAAACTAGTTTTAGTACTATATTGTTAAGTACTGAAACTAGTTTATGTATTTTTTGAAAGAATTGAACAACTGTACTATTACGCCATGGGGATTGAAATTAAGTAGAGATCAATCACTCAAAGTATTGGCAACCTGAATAATTGTTATCATTTGAAGTTATTAAGTGTGAATAATTATTTTCTTTTTCTCAAAACAGAGAAAAAAACTATTTTCCCAAATAAACGCACTTTCTTGTTTGCAAACTATAATGACTACTTTTATCGTCATTGAAAGTTTAAAATATTTTTAATGACAATATAGGTTTGGTCACTAATAAAAGACTAGTAACTACTACTTTTGTAAGTGGTGGGTAAAGATATTAATGACAAGTAATTTTATTTAGTCGCTAAACTATTAACGACAAAACCAACAATGACCAAGGTGACCAAAATTTCTGTGGTCCTTAATTATTTTTAATGACTATAATTACCTTTTTAATGATAAGCTCTCTCGTCATTAGAAACTGTTTTTCTTGTAGTGGTTGTTGTGGATAGAATCAATAGCTCTAAGAACATCAATGGAATGATCCGGGCAAACTTAGCAAGGAGTAGATTGGGCAGCTCAATGGAGGGAGGCTAGAAGGAGTCGGTTCAGGTTAATAACAAGATTGGTTATAAAGCAAAGATAAGGGAGGACTGCTCATTTGCCTAGGCGGTAGGGTTTCGGGATGTGGCGGGGGTGTTTATAGATATTGTCCAGTAGCAGTGGGAAAACTAGTCAAAATATGTGTCCTTTACCTTCAATCCAACCCAAGGTTTTCTCCACAAACTTAGTTGTTGTGCTTTTGGAATGGTGAAAGAGGGCATGTCATTAGCAGAAATCTCCAGGGGCTTGGGTTTAGTCATTGATACTATTAGGTGATAAGGATGTATTCATTATCAGATAGATGTTTCTGTTAGTTATCAGTTAGTTATAGCTTAGAAACCCTGTGTCTTGTGATGTATACAATACTTGTATCTATAGGATTCCTGTAACACCAGTGCAACATATATATACTCATCAGGATGACCATATTCGGTATCCTGATGAGATCGAAATCCTTATTACAAAACTCACCCCCACCATCGCTATGAAGAGATCGAATGGGCATATTAAATTGAGTGCGAATTTCTGCGTGAAGAGCTTTAAATTTGGTGAAAACTTCATGTTTGTATTGCAACGGAAAAACCCAACAAAATTTGGAAAAAGAATCGAGGAAAAGAACGTAATACTTGAATCCACTAAGAGAAGGAACTGGAGAAGTCCATACATCGCAATGAAGTACATGAAATAAACCTACACTAGACTCTAAAGACCTAGGATAAGGTAACTGAGTCAACTTTCCTAGTTGACAGACATGACAAAAGTCAGTCTTATTCAAATGAGAACACAATGAAGGAAATTGAGATGCAAACTGCTGTATAACAGGAACACGCATTATCAATCGCAAAGCGTTTGATAGAAATAAGTTTTTTAGTGAGACTTGGAACAACCAAAACATGCAGTAAATGAAACAAAAAACGACCAATGCGAAAAATCTTGGTGCCAGTGTGTGTGATGTGCAAACACGTACCATCACCCACTTGAACCGAATCAGTACCACTATATTCCTTAAAGGAATCAAGACTCGTCGTTGAGTTTGTCATGTGGCTAGTCACACCGGTATCAGCACACCGTATGGGACCAGATTGTTGTTCATGAAGACCAGCATAAGACCGCTGAGAACAATACTTTGCCGTGTGATTAAACTCATCACAAATCTGACATTGAACAGGAGAGGGACCTAACAAAGAGGAAGAAGGACGAGAAGAACCCGAGTGAGGTGAAGAGTACGGGCGAGGAGTAAAATTGAAAGAGGAAGAAGAGTGGGATGGTCGTGGTGCAAACTGCTATTGGGGCCGAAGAGAAGAATTAGGCTGCTGCCATTGGTTGTATGGAGGACGAGGAGAAAAGTAGCCTCGACCACCACCACCGCGACCCCTTCGACCACCCCTACCGCCACGGCCTTTGCTCTGAGTGAACAAAGCCTGAGAAGACTCGGTGCTCAAAGAAGAGTTAACGGTAGAGACAGACTTGGTTTTACGCGTCTCCTGAGCAAGCAAAAGTGAACGCAATTCTAGAAAACTGGGAAGAGGAGATTTGGAAGTTAAAAGAGTGACTATATCACCATACTCATCAGGAAGACCATCAAGGATTTGCATAACTATATCATCATCACTCAACCAACGACCAATAAACTCTAGATTATCGGCAATGCTACAAATGGACTGAATATAATCAGGCATAGACTGAGTTCCCTTTTTGGAATTGACAAAAGATGACCGATATTCCATGTATCGGGCCTGGACATGATCATGGAAGAGTTGTTCAACCGTTAACCATACCTCTCTCGCTGTGGGATAAGATTCTGGGCAAACGATGTGTTTTGAAAGATTTGCATTGATAGTGGCGTATATCCAGGTGACGAGTGTGCTATCAACCTGGTGCCAAAGAGCAAAAAGAGGGTTGGGGACAGGAGGGGTAGTCGGTTCATAGGCGGCAAGAAAAAGGATCGGGAGGGTGACCTATTCAATCAATATGATCAAGAACCTGATGTGATTGAAATACAGCACAGATAAGACTCTGCCATACTAGAAAATTGCTAAAATCTAGCCTGGCTGGAACATAGTTCCTAATGTTACTCACACTCAGAACGGAATGAGTAGAGGTGACAGAAGCGGGTGCAATACGAACAGAAGAGGAAGAAGAAGAAGAAGAAGAGCCGAAAACAAGAGAAGGAGAAGAGGACATGATTGCAAACAGAAAAAGAAAAGGAAGAGATTATGTCAAACACAAAGAGTGAACACCTGCTCCGCTACCATGAACAGAATGAATTCAGGATATCGAATATGGTCATCCTGATGAGTATATATATGTTGCACTGGTGTTACAGGAATCCTATAGATACAAGTATTCTATACATCACAAGACACAAGGGTTCTAAGCTATAACTAATTGATAACTAACAGAAACATCTATCTGATAATGAATACATCCTTATCACCTAATAATTTGGAAATTAAAAGAGTGACTATATTACCATACTCATCAGGAAGACCATCAAGAATTTGCATAACTATATCATCATCACTCAACTGACGACCAATAGACTCTAGATTATCGGCAATGCTACGAATGGACTAAATATAATTAGCCATAGACTGAGTTCCCTTTTTGGAATTGACAAAAGCAGACCGATATTCCATGTATCGGGCCTAGACATGATCATGGAAGAGTTGTTCAACCGTTAACCATACCTCTCTCGCTGTGGGATAAGAGCCTGGGCGAACGATGTGTTTTAAAAGATCTACATTGATAGTGGCGTATATCCAGGTGACGAGTGTGCTATCAACCTGGTGCCAAAGAGCAAAAAGAGGGTTGGGGACAGGAGGGGCAGTCGGTTTAGAGGCAGCCAGAAAAGGATCGGATGGGAGAGATCCTGATGAGTATATATATGTTGCACTAGTGTTACAGGAATCCTATAGATACAAGTATTCTATACATCACAAGACACAGAGGTTCTAAGCTATAACTCACTGATAACTAATAGAAACATCTATTTGATAATGAATACATCCTTAGAAGAAGATGGAGGTACTAGAGTCCATGTGTGATTTTTAACAAGTGCCTGATACTCATCCGTCATTGCATGACGCCAATGTTCACTCTTTGAAGCTTGAGCATAGGTGCGTGGTTCGGGGTCAGAAGTAGAGGCCAGTAAAGCGTATTTTGGGTTTGGTTTTCTTACACCATCTCGAAGTCGAGTGGTCATGGGATGTGTCAGTTGTTGTGGAACAGGAGGAGAGGAAGATGTTGTTTGTGTTATAGGAGATGGTATAGAGGTGTCTGGGGCAGGTGTCGGATGTGGAGAAAAGGATAAAGAAGGAGTAAGGGTAGGTGCAGAGTTTTCAGAAGGGTGGGTGGAGTGCATAGCTGGTTGTGAAGATGAAGTAAGTGGAGGAAGAGATTGTGATGGAAAGGACTCGTGTGTGTCAATCATATTAGGAGAAGATTGTGTTGATGGAACTAAAACACTAGGTAAGGTAAAGACGGCTGTAGGATCAAAGGTAAGTAGGACCGATGCGGGTGTTGGTGTGGAGATAGGTTTGTATGGAAAAGACTCCTCATCAAACACAACATTCCGTGAAATGATGACTTTGCGAGAGAGAATATGATTACCCTTATGACAAGATGAGAGGCCCAGAAATACATGTTGATCAGTACGAGGGGCCAATTTGTGATGTGCTGGACTCATGTAAAGAGGATAGCAACTACAACCAAATACCTTTAGCTGATCAAAGCGAGGTGGCCGACTATATAAAAGAGAATATGGACTCTGCCAATTCAAGTTAACGTGGGGAAGTCTATTCTGAACATAATTGGCATAGTGTAGGGCTTCTACCCAAAATGAAGGAGGGAGATGTGCTTGGAAAAGTATAGACCGAATTGAATTGAGCAAAGTGCGATACTTGCGTTCAGCCATCCCGTTTTGAGGATGAATGTGTGGACACAAAATACGGCGAACAATGCCATGATGATGAAGGTAAGCATCAAAATCCTTATTACAAAACTCACCCCCACCATCACTATGAAGAGATTGAATGGACAGATTAAATTGAGTGTGAATTTCTACTTGAAGAGCTTTAAATTTGGTGAAAACTTACCTGGTTGTGAAGATGAAGTAAGTGGAGGAAGAGATTGTTATGGAAAAGACTCGTGCGTGTCAATCATATTAGGAGAAGATTGGGTAAGGTAAAGACGGCTGTAGGATCAAAGGTTAGTGGGACCGATGCGGGTGTTAGTGTGGAGATAGGTTTGTATGTAAAAGACTCCTCATCAAACACAACATTGTGTGAAATGATGACTTTGCGAGAGAGAATATGATAACACCGATAACCCTTATGACAAGATGAGAAGCCCAGAAATACATGTTGATAAGTACGAGGGGCCAATTTGTGATGTGCTGGACTCATGTAAAGAGGATAGCAACCACAACCAAACACCTTAAGCTGATCAAAGCGAGGTGGCCGACCGTATAAAAGAGAATATGGACTCTGCCAATTCAAGTTAACGTGGGGAAGTCTATTCTGAACATAATTGGCATAGTGTAGGGCTTCTACCCAAAATGAAGGAGGGAGATGTGCTTGGAAAAGTATAGAGCGAATTGAATTGAGCAAAGTGCGGTGCTTACGTTCAGCCATCCCGTTTTGAGGATGACTGTATGGACACGAAATACGGCAAACAATGCCATGATGGCGAAGGTAAGCATCAAAATCCTTATTACAGAACTCACCCCCACCATCACTATGAAGAGATCGAATGGACAGATTAAATTGAGTGCAAATTTTTGCGTGAAGAGCTTTAAATTTGGTGAAAACTTCATGTCTGTATTGCAACGGAAAAACCCAACAAAATTTGGAAAAAGAATTGAGGAAAAAGAGAAGGAGAAGAGGACATGATTACAAACAGAAAAAGAAAAGGAAGAGATTATGTCAAACACAAAGAGTGAACACCTGCTCCGCTACTATCAGACAGAATGAATTCAGGATACCAAATATGGTCATCCTGATGAGTATATATATGTTGCACTGGTGTTACAGGAATCCTATAGATACAAGTATTCTATACATCACAAGACACATGGGTTCTAAGCTATAACTAACTGATAACTAACAGAAACATCTATTTGATAATGAATACATCCTTATCACCTAATAGATACAACGGTGAAGGTCAAGCAACTTGGGGGAATTATTCTCTATTATCCTTTGCATTAAGGGAGGCAATGATTGCCTGCTTGAAACATAAGGATGCATAGGAAGACAAGTGTTTTATGCTTTTGAAAGAGTGGAAGAAGGGAGATTGTGCAATAAAGTGTTGTCTCAATATTTATGGAGTGCCTCCACAGGCTTGGTGTGCTGAGTTTTTTGGTCAGATCGTAGACTGCTTTAGTAGATTTATCAAATTGCATAATGATTAGGAATCTTGAAATAATCTGGAGGTGGCCAAAGTTCAGATCATAACCACATACTAGAACCCGATTGCATAATCTTTTAAGGTGATGATATCCAACAATATTTATGTAATATCGGTCATTGAAGCACAACCACCTTACTTGTGGTCAGGAAGTGTGATTTTTTTTAAGGTTATGCGTTTGAGAAAGCAAAGGTTCTTTCATCAGATGTTAACAGTTGCAATTCCTTATCGAAAATCTTTACTCCTCGGTCGGCTGGTGATCGGAGAAAGAATGAGGACCATGGTGAGGCATCCCGAAAGTCTCAGGACCCTTCTGGAATTTTAGACATAATCAAAAATTGGAGAAAGGAAAGGGTGTGCTAGGGATAGAGGCAATAGAAAATTTGAATGTTATTGGTCAGACGAATGCGAGATGTTTGAGGTTTGAGGGTTTCGATGGTGAGAGGTTACATGGGGTTTTGAAAAGACAATAGGCACATTCTTTAGATAGAGCCCTTGACTCGAGGAAGATGGTGATAAATGAGAATCAGAGGCATGATATACACAACACCTTATTGGCTCCTAAGATCATTGGACAGGCTGGGCCTTTCGAGGGAGGTTGTGATGCACATGTGATAAAAGGTGAGGAGTTGGGCCTCTCAGGGAAGCCTACTGCTGATGGGGTGGGAACTAGTTCGATTGATCCGTCTAATGGGGCTTTGGGGTTGAAGGGCTCAGGGAATAGTGGGGAAGATGCGATTGTGGTCCTTCATGAGGGCGTGGAAATATCATTAAAAGCTCTCGATACACTTTAGGCCTCTTCTGGAAAGAGCCAAGATGAATAGGTGTGCGCGCCTGGGACGTGGAGGGAAGTTGAAGAAGATCAAGAAAATATCTAATGGTGGAGGATTGCGATCTTTACGTTCAGGTGATAGTACTACCCAGGATAGCGACATAGCTATGGGTAATAGAAGAGCCAATGTTATGCCATGTTCACTGGTCTCTTTCAAAGCGGAGGAGGTCGACAAAACCTTGGTTGTTGGAAGCGAGCTTGGTCTTGAGATAGTTGGAAGTGCAGAAGAGGTGGAGAAGCAAATGGAGAGCTTGGTGGAGAAAGAGGGAGCAGATTGGGTGGACTCTAGAGCGACCTTGTAAACATGGGTGCTCAGGTTAGTTTTTCTTTGTATCTTATTTTTTATTATGTTTAGCTATTTGTCTTGAAATTCTAAAGATATCTTGTGGTCTGGAGAGGAGGAAATGGTGGAAAGTAGAGTGAGGATGAAGGATTATATGAAGTTAACGTTGCACAATGGTGCTTCATGCAAGCTTTGGTTGGATAGAAGGATGGAGGGTGGGCCTCTGGTGGATCTTTTTCCACGACTTCTATAAATCAAAATGATGTGGTTAATGAGGTTTTGAAGAAAATTCATGAAAATTAGGAATGGAAGTTACTTTGGAGAAGAAGAATACATTCTAGAGAAGAGGAGGAGTTAGTGGAAGTTAAAAGGAAACTAGTGATGTGAAAATTGAGGGTGAGTATGAAAGATAAGTGGATATGGACAGCAAGCTCGGATGGTAGGTTTTTCAGTTAAGTCTGGCTATGTTATTTCTCATTATGGTCAGATTTCTTGCTTTGTTAAGCCGTGGGTATGGCTTAGATGTGCCCCTAAAAAAAATAGAGTGTTTTATGTGGATGCTGTTATATAATGGAGTGCCAGTAAAATTAATCCTACTTATAAATAATATCATTAAGGGAGCATGCTTTTTGTTTGCTATGTGAAGACCTGAGTCTCTTGAGCAAACTATGTAGCTAGTAGGGAGTTGTTTGATGTTCATCATATTGTGTTGAGGATCTCTTTGTGCGGTGGATGGATCTAGCTATATCTACCAAGATTCGCATTGGATGGATGGTTATCTTCTGCAATGTTACATGGAATATTTAGTTGAGTAGAAACAAGGCAATTTTTCAGGATTGGGAAAGGTATTCGATATTATCTTGGATAAAGGCAGCCAACCCGGATTTTTCTTTTGAGCTCTCTGCGGTAATTATCTGTTCGGATAGCATAAAATCCTAGAGCAGTCATATTTGTAAACTCAAGTATGTATGATGTATGATTTCTGGTAGGATTGCAATCTTTCTTGTAAGTATCTTGTGGCAGGACCTGAAGTCATCGGCTTAATGCATAAAAATGTCCCTTAACTTTTTTATTTTCACCATTATTGTCCCTAAAGAAAGTATTGGGTAATTTATATCCCTCAACTTGTGCTTAACCGAGTGGAGTTGTCCAATTACCTGCAGTAACAGGTTTCGGATGTGGAACCCACCTGCTATTGAATAAAAAATTATTTTTTCCACTTTTTGGATTACACGTCAGATTAGTAACTAAAAAAAGTTATGGGTCCCACCCAATAATCTGATTTATAAAAAATTTAATTTTTAAAAATTATTGGGGAAAAATGTTGAAAAATTTTAAAAAGGAAATTAATCATTATTTATAATTGGAAACAAAATAATTTAGTAATTAATTTGGAAAATCATTAGAACTAAAAATTTAAAGAAACTTTGACCAATTTATTAATTAATAAAAGAGAATTAAATATACCCAACAAATCAAACAACCACCACTGTCCACCAACAAGCTCCCGACCAGTCCTACTCCTCCCTTCGCCCTGCCGCCCTGGACCCAATAGGAACAAGGGTCGTCGGAGAAGGACAAGCCTGACTGGCTCGAATTTGAGCCAGCCCGACGAGGTTCAAGCCGGATCTATAAAGATTTATGGTCGCGCGTCGTCTCTGCAAGATGAAACACCCCGACCTAAATTTACCCAGCAAACAGTAATAACCGATCAACAATGCCACACGTGGCACAAACAGTAAATACATCAAGAAATCCGGCCCAATGTCAATATCATAACACCCGATTTTGGGAATCTCAATAACAATATTAGCACAGCGGAAGCATTTACAATCTTATAAACAATATATGCAAAACTCTAAATGCAAATTAATGGATCCGAGTCCTGCCCGAGGGTACACTGTAGCTTGCCTCGTACGTTCCTGCACTACAAACAACTCATCCTACGGGATGAAACCCCGCAGGCGAGTGGTGAGTCCGAAGTGCTCACCGACGAAGGATAAACAGAGATATACAGTCAACCATAATACTTTCGAAGTAAACACAAACAACACAACAGAAGAATGCTACTAAAACACAACTGAGCCAAGACCAAAAGAATGTTTATTTTATTTACCAATTTTATCTTCCGGGCCACGTCACTGGACAAGCTAGGGTCGTACCTAGTTATTAACTAATTCCGGATGTCAGCCAAAACACAATCCGGGATCAACATCCCAATCACAACCAATCCGGGATCAACATCCCAATCACAACAAATCCGGGATCAACATCCCAATAACAACATCATCCGGGATCAACATCCCCAACAACCAACCAAACTGGCCATGACACCACATAACTAGCCTCTAACCATCTAGTCGTACCACTACTTTTCACGTGACAATTATATCATCTTCTCAAATTCAATCCAGTTTCCATTACTCTATCCTCATTTATCCAACTTTCCATTATTTCAATTCCAAATCAACAACAGACTCATAACGTCAATTAATCACAGTTAACAGTTCAACATTATTCTCAACTCAATATCCACAAATCTAAACACAATCCATCAACAACATCAACAATTTCCATAGCAGTCAAATAACAGTCAATAATCATTTCAGTAGTTCAATCAAACAACAAAAACACACACAGTAATACGAGCACATATCCAAGGTTATCCATCCTCACCTGATATGTCTCTGAAACTGCTATCCGGTCAAACCTCGATACCCTATATGTATATATAGGAACACAATAATCACTTATAATGCACAACAAAAATGATTATGCATGATGGCGGTTTAATAGTATTTAGACGGCTTATCTGTTCATTTTATTATCTCCACAATTATCTTATTACCAAACAGTTCAACAACTTGGTGGCAATTAACTAAATCCAGCGGTTATATCAAGTATATTTGATCTAAATCAAAAACCGAAACCGAGCGTCCAAGCCGATATCCCGGCCCTTAGGTCGCTTATGACAAGAAAACATGTATATACATAAATAAGTCGTATAAATTATATTTTTGTAACATATCAAAGTAAATAATATTTCATAAGTACTTATCCTCGATAAAGTAGTAATAATAGTAGTAACCATATATACGCTTAGTAAGAATTGATTATAAAATAGTGGTAACGTTAAACACGTCCAAATGGTATATGAATAATATATATATCCGATAATAAAACCGTTAAATAGAAAATATCATCATCGATAAGAAATCATTATAGTCGAAATACAGTATAAGTAAACATTTATAAATATACATATATATATATATATCCGATAATTTTAGATAGAGTGTAAGTGGTAACAAAAATTAGTGGTCGAAATATTATAACCTTTAATAAAATATTGTCTTCAATAAGTAATCAAATAATATTATCGCTATTATATCAACATAATATTTATGGCAACTTAATAAGACATAGCTTGGTCATAAAATAATTTTTATACGGGTTATATATAAAAGACTTATAAATACGTAGTTAAATTTGAAAACAATATTGTTTATAATCCGTATACTAAATCATTAGCTACTTATTTATATATATGTATAGCCAAAGATATATAATTGTAACCTATAATAAAATTATGGCATAATATTATTTAGCCAACGAAAATATCGATAGTATATATACATAAGAATAAAATTTATAAATAAAATAAGGTATGGGCCTATTATCATTTTAGCCCAGGGGAACCGTAATTAAACGTATTAAGAACGTAATATTCTTTAACTCATTTAAAAACATAATTAAACAATTAAGTCCGGGGGACCTTCACTTGCGTCTAGTCCATCGGAGAAAATAATAAAACAATTTCGAATTAATGACACAATTAAATTAAATACTATGGGCCTTTTATTGTAATTAGCCCAATAAAAATAAATTAAACTGGGAATCAAATTCAATGGGCCTTTTACGAGCCCAGGTAAACGTAAATAAAATTAAACTGGAAATTTAAATACTATAGGCCTTTTTAATAGCCCAATCGGAAAATTAAGCATAAATAAGTAAATACATAAAGAAAATAAGTAAAAGCATAAATGAAATAATAAAAAAGTATAAAATAAATAAAAACAAGTTAAATAAATAAAGCATAAATTAAATTGCATAAAATAAAAGCATTGGTTAATATTAATTAGCTTAATTAATCATTCCATTAATTATCGTTTTAATGTTCGGGTCCGTTATCGTTCGGGTTCGTTAAGGATGCATATGGATGGTCCAAGGCTCGAGTTTTACCCAAAAATTCCATTCCCGGGTTTGCCGAAAAATTCCCGAGACTGCCGGAACCTCGCCGGATTCCGGCCAAGCACTGTTCACCGTTACCAATCTCGGCTACTGTTCACTTGTAGAAAAACGATCCCGTTCCTCCAGCAAGGCAACATCCCTGCCAGCAATAGGCACATCATACCCACGGTAAAACGTCCATGGCTGGTATTCCACCATACAACCGAGTCTACAATCCAAAGCAAACCATCCCATATCCATATCAACATTAGCAATGCCATCAACCAACGGTTAATCAACTCACATCCAAGGCGACGCCCAAGCACAAGGCCCAACAACCAAACAATTAACCCGATTAGTTCAAACCAAACCTTAATCGGTTTAAGGAAAGGAAGAAAAGAAACAGTCAAAGGAAAGAGGGGCAAGCTCGCCGTCGGGTCTTACCGACAACCACGCAGGAACGGCGGCGATGAAGAGGAGCAGCGGCTAATCGCGACGGGTAAGGGGAAGAAGGGGGATCGGCGGTCGTTCCTCGCCTTGGCGGTGTCGAGCTTGACTCGACTGTGGCGGCGGTTCTGCTGGGGTCAGCGGTCGCATCTGCTGTCGGCGCGACGAGATGGAAAGTGGAGAAGGAGGAAGAGGCGGCGACGTTTCATAGCAGTGGACGGCGAGGTGGGGCGACGACAGCTGTAGGTCGTGGAGGCTGCGTCAGCGCCACATGGAGAAGGAAGGAGGAGTGGATGGAGGGCGGTGGTGTGTTCCCGGGTGAGAAAAAGAGAAGAAGGAGGAAGGATGGTGTTGGCAGGGGAAGGAAAAAAGAATGGATGACGAAGAAGAGGTAGAGAGGAGGGATGGTGTGTGTGTGGATTTCAGGGAAGGAGAAGAGAAATTAAAGAAAAGGAAGGGGAAAGAAGACAGGGGAGAAAAGGAAATGGGGAGGGCCGGTTGGTCACGGGTGGTCTCGGTGGGGGAGAGGAGAAAAGAAAGAAAAGAAGGAAAAGAAAGAAGAAGAGAAGGAAAGAAAAGAAAAGAAGAATGGCCACGTGGCAAGCCACGATTGGCCGGTCCGGATTTCCGTCCCGAGTCCGAAAATACAGTTTGGGCTCGAAAAATCCGATTGATTTTCCTAAGCGTTGTTCAAGTCCCAGTTTTGAAAACCGAGGCTCGATTAGTTGTAAAGGAGGCTCGGAAATCCAGAGTAACCCTCAGAATTAAATTCCGAGGCTCGGTTATCGAAAGAAACTCCAGAATATCGCGTACCCTTAGTGATCGAAACGAAGCTCGATTATTCCCGGAAAAACTCTCGGAAAAGCTCGGTCCGATAGAATCCTCGAATTACGGCGTTTAAAACTATAATTAGTAATTATTATTTTTGCATGACAAGCATTCTGTCCAAAATAATAATGAAAATATTATTATTACTATTGGTTTGGAAAATAATAATGGTAGAAATAATATTAATCATCTATGGAGTAGTAAAAATGATAAAAATTTATATCGGAAATTAACTCGGTCGGTAAAATTTTCGATTAACCACGATAAAATTTATTTACCACAGTAAAAGTTAAAACAGCTTGGTAAAAATCACAAAAATTTTACCCGGGTCGTTACACAAGAGGAGCCAGCGAGATCCACGCAACCAAGGCCCAACCAACCGCCATCGCCGTCGCGAGGAAGAACCTGACGCCACCCACCTTCGCGCTCGAGAACCACGAGGTTAACATCGTTTTCACCAGCAAAGTTTCGGTGAAGGAAGAAGAGAGCCCCTCGCCGACCGGTTACCATCAAGAGCAGGAGGAGCAACAATTTTTTAAGTCGAGGCGAGAGAGACCTCGGGATCTTCTCGCTCTGAGCAGTGGGAGTGGGTGAGGGAGGAGTAGTGGGAGCAGGAGAGGCGGGTGGCGGCAGCAGGTGGTGACGGGGCTGGCAATAGCTGGCGCTGCGGCTGAGGTTGTGGGGCTGGAGGTTCTGGCCGGCGACGTGATGGGGAGGAAGGAGAGGAGATTTTTTTCCGATTGATTAATATCTGTATATTAAATTAATGCAATTAGTTAGTTTTTACTGGAGTATTTAAAGTTGTGTTGATGGATAAAAAATAAAAAATTTAATATTTGATTAAAAATGGGTAAATATTATTACATATTTTAAAAATAAAAAATATAATTTTTATTTTTCATATTCAAAAAAATAATTTTTAAATTTTTTCATATTTAAATAAAATATATCAGATAAATAATATTTTTATTTAATTTATTTAGATATTAAATTAATCATTTTTAAATTTTTTTACTAAAAATATTTTCATATTTTTTAAAAAAATATTTATATAAAGCCAATCAATCATTCTGCCTTCTCCAATTATAATCTTTTTTTTTTCAATTTTTAAAAAAATTCAGAAAAAATAAATGCAATTTGACGTAGAAAACAAATACAGTACAAAAATAATTTTTTATTCAATAGCAGGTGGGTCCTACATCCAAAACCTGTTACTGCAGGTAATTAGACAACTCCACTCGGTTAGGCACAAGTTGAGTGATATAAATTACCCAATACTTTCTTTAGGGACAACAGTGGTGAAAATAAAAAAGTTAAGGGATATTTTTATGCATTAACCCGAAGTCATCCCTTTAATAACTCTCTGGTGTAATTATTCTCATTCAATACAATACAATCGTTTCATTAAAAACATAAATAAGTCAAGTTGCGGGTAGATCTATCCGTCCCAATATGCACATGTTTATATCCCGATCATATTTAGAGTCTAAATATTTTATTAATTTAATGTATAACCTATTAGTATTTAGAGACAAAGTTAATAAAATCATCCAAAATATATTTTTATAGATACTTTAAATATTATTATACTATGATTCTGAATTTATTTAATAGAAAATTATTATTAAAATAAGTACAACCATAGAGAAACTCAAAACTGATTTATAAATGTTAACCGACGACACAACCCAAACCCAATTTGAGTTAACATAACACGATTATTAAATATGGTTCGAGTTCGGATTGAATATCAACAAATTTTTAATCACACAAAATGCTCACGTGTGAGCAAGGATTGTTAGGTCTAATCGCGCACTAGGAAAGGAACAGTTTCAAATTCCCTCTGTCTCTCAATATAAATCATTTTAGTTTTTTTAAAAAATTTTATTTTAAATTATTGTAAGACATGTTGAGGTTTTAATAAACAAATTTAGTTAATTTTCACTCCTTTATTTTTTTTTGTACTAACCCTTTATATAATTAATTAAAAATCTTATAATAATTACGAGTTTAAATAAGGTTAAATAGCTTGCAATAGCCATGTTTTTAATAAAACTACGACTATGCATTGTATAAAGTAATGTTTCAATTAGTTTGTACGATATATCATCTCTCGGATATAGTTGGTTTTCTCTCTCGCTTCAGTTGAGACTTTTTCTCCCACTTAGGGTTTCTTGTCCCATCTAGGGTTTCTTTTCCAGACTGTGTTCCGATATGACGGATAACAATTAACCAGAAGATGGTTTGGAAGGTCGGCCTGTTATTATCCCTTCAACACAGGAATAAGAGGCGTTGGTTTTTGAGGAAGATGAGGTAGTGACGGGTCCAAATAAACTAAATCTATGCCTTATAAGATCGCTATGGATGGACAGACCTTTCAATACTCAAGCCTTTATGAGAACTATGAGACAGGTTTGGAATGCTACTTATGACGTTGAGATATCACAACTCGACAAAAACCTTTTTGTCTATCAATTCCACCATTGGCGTGATAAGGAATGAGTGTTGGAGCAAGAGCCTTGTAATTTTGACAATCAGGTTGTGCTGCTAAGAGAAATCAAGGGATTTGAACAACCCTCTGAACTTTCTGTCTTTTATGTACTGATCTGGCTAGGGCATTTGATGTTCCCCTTAACTATTGAATAACTTGGTTCTTTCGTACATCAGGATCAAGAACGAGGATTGGGGCACGAAATGTTTATTAGATTTCGGGTTGTAAAAGATGTTCGGACTCCCCTATTACGGGGTTCCTCAATGATGCTGAAGGACGGACGAGAAGTATGGGTCTATTAGAAGTATGAAAGACTGCCATATTTTTGCTATCATTGTGGTTGCTTGGGTCATATTGCAAAATATTGCTCCCATCTAGCCTGACCATCTTCTCAATTCAGAATTGCATTAGTATGGTGAAGAACTCAGGGCTTCTCCTCTTCGCCAGACGGTGCTATTCTAAGGAAAGCGTACAACCGAGAAGGTCGGCGTAAACTGATCTTTAACCCTTCTAGTTCTAGTGGGGCATCTCCTGAGGAAGGGCATAGTAGGAATGCGGAGATGACAAAGGAGAAGGTGAGGTATGGGGAGAGTAACAATGGTGTTGTCCAGCCACAATTTAGTGAGGAGATTGAGATTATTAGTAACTTTCTTGGAGTGAGGAATGAGGGAATAGAAGTTCCTCCCTCGCTAAGTCAGGGTATTCCTCTCAAGAATGACACGGGCCATCGTGTAGTGGATGATGTTATAGTGGCAGATCCCATATTTCCTTCTATTGGTCCGAATAATCTCACCCAACTCAAGGTATTGGTAAAAAATTGGAACAATTCAGTATTACGAGTCCGATTTCGTCAAACCCTAGGTTGTTTGCTCGAGAGACTAGGATCAATTAGACTAAGTGTCTGGAACGTGAAATGTTTTTTACTTTTGATGTCTTGTTTGGTTTTAGCAAACAAAGGAAGGTAGATTGAAAAGATGCCCATCTAGTTCCAAGGTATCTGTCTACACTAGCCCGATACTAGATTCTCCATCACCTCCTCTTACTAGTGAGGTTAACCAGAGAAATCATTTGTCTGGTTTGCGATAGGTGTCCAAGTGGAAACGATTAGCCAGGGAGAAAACTTCAGGGGTGTGGAGTAATAATAGTGAAACAGTGATAGCAATGCGTAAAATTGTGTTGGAGTCTGATGGGATTGATATCATGGAGGTTGATGGGGCTGGAAAACAGAGGAGAGATAACAGTACATCTACTGATGCAGGTGATCAATTATTAACGGTGGAGGCTGTAGAGCAGCCCTGCCGATCCTAATGAGCCTCTTCTGTTAGAACTACTGTGGTTTAGGGGTTCCACAAGTAGTCTCATCCTTATACAAGCAATTAATGCTTGAAAATCCTCTTCTAGTTTTCCTCTCAGAAACTAGATTAAAAGATTCTGAGATGCAACGGATCCATAGATGCCTAAATTGGGAGGATTTGTTAGTGGTGGAGTGTAAGGGTTTTGGTAGACAGTGTAATGGTGGTTTAGAACTTTTATGGAAGGGGGGAGTGGATGTAACCCTTAGATCCTAAAGTCTCCATCACATTAACGTATTAGTTTAGGGGATTGGTGAAGGGATGTGCATGGCGTTGGTTTGTATGGATGGTCGCAAAAAACTAGAAAATGGCGTACAAGGCAATTTTTTAACCAGTTAGGCGAGGATCGCTCTTATCCTTGGCTCTGTGGTCGCGATTTCAATGAAATACTGTACCAATCAAAGAAAAAAGGGGGCAGACCTTGCAGCTTTGCAGCAATGCAAGCATTCCATGAGTCACTTACCACATCATACTTGTTTGATCTCGGTTATATTGGCTGCGAATTCACCTAAGCCAATAGACATGTTAATGGCGTCTATATTGAGGAAAAGATTGATAAGATGGTTGCCACTAGTGCCTGGTCTTTGATCTTCCCTAATGCATTAGTTAAACACTTACCTCGGTAGAGCTCAGAACATGCACCACTGAAATTGCTATTCAATCGGCCACCCTCAGTCCTCTATAGAGGTAAGAAGTTATTTCATTTTGATTCTGTTTGGTTGACAAACAATGGATGTGAGCTTACTATAAGGATCCATGGTAATAAGCCATCTCAGCTGATCTAGTGGTAAACGTCAGATGGAAGATAGAAAAATGTATGGACAATAGAGGTGGAGTAAAAACTAGTTTGGACATATAATCTCTTCAAAAAAGTCTAAACGGGAGGAGCTAGCACATTTGAATTCACAGGTGCAGGCGACATAGGTCATAGAGCGTTCCAAAGCTCTCAACAGGGAACTTGAGGACCTAATCCACAAAGAGAAAATTCTATGGGCTCAGCGATCAAAGGTTTCATGGTTGTAGGAAGGAGACATGAAGACCCAATTTTTCTTTCACAAAGCAAACTAAAGGCAAAAATCAAATTCTATTATATGCATCAGAAGTGCTTCAAAGGAATGGGTTCGTTTGTAGACCAAAATTGCTCTGGTTTTCAATTCCTTTTTCTCTGACCTTTTCTCCTCTAGTGGTGTAATCAATGCAGAGTATGTATTGCCATATGTCTAGCCGAGAGTTTCACATTAAATGGGGCAAATTTTAGACCGGCCTTTCTCACGGGATGAGGTTTGTGAAGCACTAGCTCAAATGCATCCTTCGAAGGCTCCGGGCGCTGATAGAATGTCTCCCTTATTCTTCGAGAAATTTTGGATATGTTTTTGTGATGATGTGTGCAATACAGTGTTGGAAGTCTTGAACAATGGTGGCGATCCCTTAGTTTGAATCACACCGTCATTACTTTGATCCCTAAGGGCGCTGATAGACCGGTCATTACATTTTAGACCGGCCTTTCTCAAGGGATGAGGTTTGTGAAGCACTAGCTCAAATGCATCCTTCGAAGGCTCCGGGCGTTGATAGAATGCCTCCCTTATTCTTCTAGAAATTTTGAATTTGTTTTGGTGATGATGTGTGCAATACAGTGTTGGAAGTCTTGAACAATGGTGGCGATCCCTTAGTTTGATTCACACCATCATTACTTTGATCCCTAAGGTCAAGAATCCAGAAGAATGCAGTCAATGTAGACCTATTAGTCTATGTAATGTAATTTTTAAGTTGATTACAAAATGCATTTCCAATAGATTGAAAATGGTTCTTCCTGATATTATTGGACAGAAGCAGAGTGCATTTGTCCCGGGGCACCTCAATACTGACAACATACTTATTGTATTCGAGACATTCCACTAAATGAAAGAAGTGTTGTTCAGGCCGGTGGGGATTTACGGGGCTGAAGCTCGACATGAGCAAAGCATTTTACAGGGTTGAGTGTGACTTTTTGGAGGTGATTATAGTAAAGATGGGGTTCAATCCTAAGTGGACCACTCAAGTAATGACCTGTGTTAGATCTGTTTCTTATTCATTATTCATCAATTCGGTTCCTCAACAGACCATCATCCCCTCCAGAGGTATTAGGCAAGGTGTCCCCATTTCGCCATACTTGTTTCTCTTATGTGCAGAAGGTTTCTCAACCTCTACTCCACCAAGCATAGTTCAATTATATGTTGCATGGAATCCAAGTGTACCAAATAGCCCCAATAATTTCACACTTATTCTTTGCAGATGGCAATGCTCTTTTTCTAGAGCTTCTATTACGAAGGCTCAGGTCCTGAGGAACATCCTTGCTCAATTTGAAGGAGCCTTAGGACAAAAGGAAAACCTGTATAAATCAGAGGTTGTCTTTAGCCGAAATGTACCTGATGTGTTAATATAAGGGGATTTAGATATAAAGGCAGTTGCCCCAATCCATGATGAAATGAAAGTCCTCATCCACCGGTTTTGGTGGGGGCAAAAAAAATGGCAAAGATTGATCCATTGGATGGCTTGGGATAAGCTCTATCAGAGGAAGAGTGTAGGAGGGATGGTGTTTCACTACTGTTAGCACCCAATTTTTGCCCGCCCATTTTCGTCTCTTTGTCTTGTGTTGCATCCGAACTCTGCCATAATTTAGGGTCTGAAAAATACAAAAATATGTTTTCTCAGGGTCGTGGGGACCATTTTATCCATCAATCGATCATGCTTAAGACATTTCGGGACTTCCCAAAATTTTCATGAATTTTGTCAAGGACTTGGTCGAGCTTTCATATTTTTACTTGAAGATGTCATGATCATACGCAAAGCAATCCAAACCCTAAACGAATGCATACAGGTCATGAATGAAGCCATCCTCGGTCACAAACGAAGTTGTCCATGTCACAGAGGAAGCCACATCGAATTTTGGACCAAGAAAGTTCCCAGAACCACACGCGGACCAGCTAGGCCGGCCATACATGTGCAATTTGCCCAGCCTTCCTGAGCCAAAATTCTATGGCCTTTTGGCCATGTCTCTGGGTCATGCACTTCGATCTTGCATGGGCCATAAAAAGTTGTATGTTTGTCGGAATTTCACGAAATTTTAGGAGCATATCCCAAACATCAAGACGTTTCTGCTACATTTTTTCGGGAATTTTCTAAGGTCTTGCCGGGCCCCATTCATGCAATCAATATTTTTGGAATCCAGGCCAACTAGTCATGCCTCCAAGCCAACCGGTCATGCCTAGCGGTCAGCCGGCCACCAAAATAGACTAAAACCATGGCCTGGAGAACCGAAGGCCTGGCCTAAAGACCTAAACCCTAGGCTTCTAATTATGACTATGCCATCCCTAGAAAAAATATAAATAAGGATCCCCTCTCTTCATTTTTCTTCGCCTCGAGAGCCGCGCTCTCTAGTGCATGTTTTTGCACTTTTCTATCTCCATTCCCATCCCGCTCTAAGTTGAATAATAAAGGGTTTGAGTTTTCGCCCTCTTCTACCTCTCTTGTCCCCATCTAAGAATGGAATTCAGGCTCGAATTCGTCATCTTCCTAAGCATCCTTCTGCGGGCTAGAGCTGAGTCTCTCTCTTCGTTTAAGGTTCGCTTTCGGGTTTCCATCGTAATGTTACGATGTGGAAATCATTTTAGCAAATCATCGATTCTATACTGTCGTAATGAAGAAATTATTCCTTGTATTCTCATCGTGCTAGGCCGTCATAATGCCGGGTATTCATCTAGTATTTCCGCCGTCGTAATGCCGGAATCGCTCCGGATCATTCGCCGGTACCCCGTTTTGAGCCGAAAAATGTTGAAATGGTTTCGGTACTCGCCAACGATACGTATGGAAACTCATCTACTTTTATGCACTTGTTTTGATTGTTTGTGTTGTATGTATTACATTTTTATTTGTTTGTGTGCTTGCAAAAGGTGCTGAGTTGGAATCTCATTCTCACCAAGGATTGTTATGGTTCCGGAGGACTTTGTTAGTTTGCATGTTAGGGGGGGGGGTTCCCAAGGATGAAATGGGTATGTCTACTAGGATAGGCCCAAAACCAACTTCTGTACTCGATGCAAAAATCTTTAAACTTGGTTGATAAAAATACTTTTCCTTCAATGATGACGATATTTTCAATGATATTTTCAATGACGATATCAAGTGTTCTCAACGATGCTTTTTGCAAATCCATTTGGGTATGAACATCTCTATAGATGCATTCTTTTGTCAAATCCGCCCAACGAGTTTTGAAGCATAATGAACCAATTTTCTCCAAAATTTAATGTTTTTAAAGAAACAATCACTAAAGTTTTGTTTTACAACACGAAATATTTTTAGTAAAGACCATGCTTTCAGAAGTAAAATAACCGTGAAAGAACTAAAATGAATATTTTGACACCAATCACCCTTTTTGTAACGATATTCAGACTCGTAGCGGTCTCAGACTATAGAACATCTTTTGTCAAGCATTTTTCTAGGTTTAGACACACGATTTTACAACTAAAGCATTGCGTCTTTTAAAACTTGCATCATCTATGTCCTTTGAAAATTGCATACATAAGTTTTATGCACAAAATTCCACTTTCACATGGAAATAACACAAGTTTGCGTTAAAAACCATTTTTAATGCCTAAATGTATTTTGTACAAAGCATTTGCTTTGAGATACTTTCTGAGAAGAGTGATTGCATGCACTTAGTACAATGCTTTGAGAAACTAACCCCAACGTTCTAGCATGGAACACACAAGTTCGTTTAAGTGAGTATTGGGTCAATTCTAGAAGAAGACCTAGGTTAGCTTTGGGGATTCCCATTTAGATGAAATATGAGAGCTTTAAACCCAATAACAGGGGGTAGGTAGGTAGTCACAAGTGGACGAGGCGCAAACTCAAATGTTTTACTTTTTCGCATTGCATATCACATGTACAGTTTTCACATGGATTATTTGATTCGACTATAAAACGTACATATTGTCATAAGCATCCAATATCACCGACATTGTCTTAGTGAACATGGTGGTTCGCGATAAGCAAATCCCCAGACCCTCCTTTTGGTTTCGAGATCTGTGCTTTATCTAGAGTCATTCATAGGTTTGTGTCAAGTCCTTCTCTATAGACAACCAAGAGAACACCAAGAATAGTGTGAGCCAAGTACCTCTGTGAGTTCGTCCAGAATTGTGATGATTACTGCCCGAGGAAAGGCTTAATATTCTGAATAAAAAAAGAGAAAATCAAGCAAGAGTGAGCCTCTCATGTCCCAGAACGCAGCATCATAGTTCACAAGTCGAGCCCATTCTCATGAAAGAAGCGAAACGAACAAACTTTGTTCAAAGTGTGAACACCGTACATGCATATTATGTCTATGGTTGCTGGGTTTTAAGTAAGACCGTTTGTGACTCCTCCAGTTTATATCTGGAAATATCCCCAAACTTTTCCTTCCCTAAGTAGAATGACCAAACATGGGTTAGATGATCCACAAGTATTTCCCTCCCCAGTAGAGTTACGCAAACACGGGTTAGATGATCCCCACGCATTTCTTTCCCCAAGCTGTTCCCTAGGGAGAACGATAAAATCCCTAACCTAGATAATTGTTTCCTAGAGAGGACAATAAAATCCCTAACCTAGACACTTGTTCCCTAGGGAGGATGATAAAACCTCTAGCCTTTTCCCAGGGATGAGATGATTCCCTGATCGCCAAACCAGGAAGGGATGATTGCCAAAAATTCTCCAAGGATGAGATGACTCCTTGACCACGAATCCAGAATGAGATGATTCCCACACTCGGAGCATGAAATGCTCCAACCCATGGTAGACATGTCACATCATCACCAATAGCATTTGGCTCCCCCAAATTGGGCTGTTTTTTTTCTAGCGTTCTGTCGTCCTCAGTTTCTAAGGACTCGTCAACGAGGGGCGCCTGTGAACACCCAAATTTGGACCATTTGTATTTCATTAATTTAGGCTTTTGATGTATTTTATATCCAAAGTTGATGAGAACATTTAACCCTGGGCTAGGAATATGTTGGAGCTTAAATTACTGGAGTATGTTATTTTAATAATTTGGACCTTATATATGTTTTTGATCCAATTTTATTTAGATGATATAATCTTGAGCTAAAATATGATTAGGGTTTAAGTTAAGGAAATATGGATTCTCCAGTAATAACCAACCTATAAAACAGATTTCTTATAGCTCACTTTTTAGCTCTGATTCTCGTAAAAAATCAGAATTAAATTCATTTTTTATGGAAAGTGTTTTTATGGTAAAAATTATATGGAAATTGAGTAATTAGGGTGTATTAACGATGCATGGAAAGTTTGGGAGGAGTAATAATCAAGAAAAGTGTACTTTATGGTCTGGAAAGGTGTTAATTGCGCGTGAGAATCAAGCTAGATCGTAATAATTAGAATCGGGGCTAAAAAAGGTAAGAACGGCAAAAGGGGAAAGCGGTGGTCGATCATCCTGACATGACCTCCGGCACCTGGCAGTTAAGGCGCCATGACAACTGGTGCCTGACGGTCATGTGGGCCCAAAATTGCCAAAATCTCCCGATTTTTGCCATTAATTCAATTCCAGTGGATTTTGTTCAGATTTTTTGCCAGAATATCATCCTTAATGAGGTCGACGACCTTTGTACCCCAGAAATCTCTAAAGAGAGTCTCCCTATTCACTTTTCACGCTCACAAATTCTATCCTATAGACACCCTACAAGCTTGAATGCTTGGAGAAACTCTACCTCTCCAAGCCCACAAACACTTTTTTAGGTTGTTATTCTGGCGAAATTTCATGGTAAAGAGTATCAAGAAGAGGGCAATAAGGGTAGATCAAGAAGGAGTTAAAGATAGAGTTTAGAAGTGGAAGAAAAGTGGGTGGAGAAAACAACCCAAATCAAGGAGCTAGAGGAGGGCTACAAAAGGTAACACTAAACTCTTTTTAATTGATTTTTGGTTGTTGTTTATTGATGATTTGATGCTACTGATGATGATTTGATTTTTGTATGATGCCATGTAAGAACTACGTGAGCATTGAACCCGGTCAACAGTGTATGTAGGTGGTTTCTAGTGGTGAAAAATCAAGCTCAATTGTTTTATTTTCCCCTTTTGTTTCAGATTTATTTTAATTTTTTTATATGATTTTTTTCCACACATGCACACTTACACAAGGCATACTTTTTGTTCTTCAATTGCACAAAGTTCGCCCCAACACGGATGGGTGCCTAACATCTTTCCATCTATGACGAACCCCTGAATCCAACAATCTCTGGTTCGCTAAAGTTAAGTCCCTTATGTTGTTGCCTAAGAAAAAAGGTTGGTGCTTAATGGTTTTTCCCTTGATTTTTTCAAGAAATAAAATCATGGTGGCGACTCTATTGATTGTTGGATTGCTGATAAAGAAGGTGTAAGAATGAGTATAAGGTGAGGAGACCAAAAGGATTGATTTAGTCCGGGTCCTCATACTGGGAATAATTGAATCGGTTCTATCCACTTGAATTAAGCTAGTTCTTCCGTTTGAGAAGAATCACTACAAATCGCAAGCCGTCGAATTTAAGTCGCGGTCACGGGGCGATATCCCCACCAACCAAGCCTGGGCACAGTGCTCACAGCTCCATCAATACTTTTAACTTAGCCTTTCAGGCCAAGCAAGTGTGGAAACTGATTACGAATAAAAGAAGCCTTATAGCTCGCATTCTCAAGGCTCGATACTTCCTAGATCATCCTTTCTTAAAGCTTCTGTCGGGTACAAGACGAGTTATACTTGGAGGAGTATTTGCAAAGCTAGAGAGATTTTGAACCAAGGTATCCTTTGGATGATTGGTACTGGACAACAAGTTCTGGTCTGGAGTGATAAATGGCTGCTGGATCAAAACAACCCTTCGGTTAGGTCCCCTTTACGTAGCCTCAACCCATTCTCTTGCGTGTCCGAGCTGATTGATCATGATGTGGGAGAATGAAAATATGACTTAGTGGATTCTTTGTTCTCACCCATGGAGGCATCCCTCATTAAAGGCATCCTATGGGGTGACCCTTTTGATTTTTGAATAAGTGCATTTGGATAGGGCTATCTTAGAAGTCAGACTCATTTTTGGAAATAACCTTTTTAGACAATTGTTCAAGGTAGACGAGGCGAGGTCAACATGGAGATCGGGTTGGATAGTTGTTAAAAGGTCAAATCAGGTACGTGTTTGAAGGTCGGTGTGGGTAAGTGTTTGGAAGTCAATGAGGGTTGGTCGAATGTAGGCTAGGTAAGGTTAGATTACATCCTCAGAATCAAGTTTTCATAGTTCGTTTTATGGTCCCTTAGATTGATCCAGTAGAATTTCATGACTTCACACATAATAAATTCACCACATATACATAGAAGATAAGGAAATCTAGAGTTTATTCCTTTTGTAAAAATTAAAATATAATTATCAAACCAACACTTCCCTCGACTCGACTCAACTTCCGGCCTTTACAGATCAATTATTCCGCCTCTCCTAACTTTTGGCTGTCTTCTATCCACACTTAGCAATTCGGTCTATGGTCTGTAGTCGACTTCTTGTCCACTCCTTGAAATTCATCACCTTTTATTGCCCCGTCTCATCACCTCCTCGTTATCGCCATCTCATCACAGCCACCTCCATCATTGCTTCCATCGTCCTCTTCATCGTCATTCCCCATCGATATTTCTTGCTTCCAAAAATCTAAGACTTACATCTCCTCTCATGAGGAGGTCCAAAGTCATCTCATCATTTTGCCTCATTTTTCTAAAATATTGGGACTTACATCTCCTCTCACGAGAAGGCCTAAACACCAACTCTCCTCATTCCTCGTCCCCTCATCGTACCTCATCTCATCTCATCCTCTTCTCGTGTTCTTCTTCATTGTCTTTCCCGAAAAATACATCTCTTCCCATGAGAAAGCCCCTTGGAATTATCTCAGCTTGTATACCGGCTCGGCTCGGCTTCACATATCGGCTCCTTAGCTTCCCAACTTGGCTGTTTAATTCGGTTCTTTAACTCGACTCCTCCACTTGGCACCTCAACTCGACTCGGCTAATCCACTTAGTTTCTCAACTTGGCGCGTTAGCTCGACTCACCTTCAACCTAATCATCTCCTCATAATCATTCCCTTAAGATACATCCACGATTTCCAATGTCTTCATCATCTCCTTTCAACTAGGGCATTACTTACTCATGGCGTCCTACGGGGATAAATCTCTATGGATAAAGTTCATGGTCACTGGAAATCCTAGACTTAAGCTTTTTTTCCTCGAAATATATGAAAACGGAATGGAATAGACTCGCAAAACAATCTTCTCATCTTATTTTTTTTTTGTAAAAAAAGAAAAAAATTCTCCTTCTTTTTCTTTTGAAGATCCACAGTTAAGAAGACGAAAATTTTTCTTAAAGAAATGACACACCTCGGCTCGAGTTCTACTTATTTGAAAAACATGCGATGCAATGTTCGATGTATGCAATTATAGATTCCTAAAACAAGGTAGATCGACAACTAGGGACACAACACCAAAAACCATTGTTAACGCTCATATATAGACTTATATCCCTAGAGTGTGTTTACTAGACTCGTCAACTTATACCACACAATATTGTACCATATGCAGAGTTAGCACGGCGGGCCCAGCGAAATTTTTTTTTGGGACTATACTCTTTTCTAATTTTTTGGATTTATCGAAACATAAAACACTAGAACGAAGATCACACAAAGTAAAGGTACCACGTATTGATTCATTATGCATGAGATGTTCAGGGTATGCAGCTGGTTGGGGGGCCAAAGAACCCTCGCTAAGGGATAGCTTGGCCTATTCACATGTGATGTAGGACGTCGCTTGAGGTCAATGGCCTATTAACCCCTATCATTGCTAAACAATGAGAAATAGGTTCACTCTAGCCATTAACCCTGTAGGACGGTATGCAACGGTCTAGGATTCCCTTACCCTTTTAAAGTAGAAGCTTCACAGAATTCGAATGAATGCAAGGCACGCATATGACAAACAAAAAGACATGTAATGATCAGCGATTGCACATAATTTCTTGAATCCTCTATGTCCCCAGCGGAGTCGCTAACTATGAGGACAAGACCCAAAATTCATTAGGCCTCTTTGCCTTATTCTTACACCTTCTTCTTAACCGTCATCCACATCTTTGGAGTTACCGCCCGAATTTTATTGCAGGGAAAAATTTAGGGAAAACCCTAGTTTAGGCAACAAATGATTCCTTAAGGAAACTTAATCAACGATCCAAAGATGTGGGCCCGGGGATTCGCCATGGATGGGAAGGTGTTAGACACTCATCCATGTTGGGACGAAATTATATGCAATTGACGATCAATACATGCCTCATGCAACAAACACAACAATGTAAAATTAAAAACAAAACAGAAAATAAAATAAGATTGAGCTTGCGTTTCAAACCACTAGAAACTATATATCTACATACCCCCTATCATGGATTTTAAAGCTCACGTAGTTCTTACATGTATCACAAATTAATGACGCCATTATCATAATCATCAAAACAACACGTTAACAGCAATCAATCAGCAAGACAATCGGATCGAGTTACCTCTTGAAGCCCTCTTCTATCTCCTATGTGCTTACCACTTCTTAATAGAATCTTGGCCCGATTTTTAGCGAAAATTCGGTGCAGAAGGAGGCCGAATCTGCATCTGACGTCAGCAGCAAACTTGTAGATCTCTTTCTCAGCTTTCCAGGAACACCAACATCACTGCAAACCGACAACTACAGCTCCAGATATTGCGATTCTTTCGGGAGTGCTCCTGTTGGAACCTTCCTCTCGGGAATCACGTGTTTGCTCCACCAATTTGCTTCAATCCGCCTCCTTCTTGCCCTTCTCTTGCTCTCCTCTCGCTGTTACCTTTTTGCTACTCCTCTCCACGAGATTTCTCCAAAATCTCAGCCCTTACAAGGGCTCCTAAGTTTAGAAAGAGAAAATTCTTTGAAGCACCTATGCTTATGTGTGTATTGAAGGGGTATGTGGGTCTTATTGATAGTGTTATGGTGGAAGGAGGGTGACTAGCTTGAAAAGAATTGGAAGAAGAGCTTGTAGTGTCAGAAGAAGAAGAAGAAGAAGAAAGGGTTGAAATTAAACTGGTTCACATAATAATAGCAACCTGCTCCGCTGCTATTATAAAAGAATTGTAATCAGGAATGATCCCTCTGGTTACCGTGTGCTATATATTAATAATGTATATAAGTAGTTTACACGATAAGATACGAACTATAAGAGACAGATTTTACAATAGAGAAACATCTATACTAAGTGCAACCTAATCATGATAAGGATTGCTATCTCTTATCAGAGGTCTAGCTCCCTTTCATTAGTGCTGTGAGTGAGGTTAGTTATGGAAGGGTTGATTTGTGGTCAACGTGAGCCCTCCCTGCCGGGAGGTGATTGTGAGAAATGTTGTTGGAAACCAAAATGTTTACGGTGGGTAAGGTCTTCTCAGATCGAACCATTCATCCTCACTCGGTCAAGGCTCAAATGTTGCTCAAAATGGGGCTTGCAAAGCAAAGTTTCAGTTTCATAAAAAGGATGAGATGCAATAGTGTCTCTTTTTTTTTTTTTTTCGCAGGGCTTTGAATTTCGATTTTGAGGAATACTGTAATAGGCTACTTGATGGGGAATCTTTGTCTAGTTTCAAATCAACACTTGTCCTATTACAGCTAGCTCTGAATTAAGTTTTTACAGGAAGGCATGGTTAATTTCAGTGTACGATCTGCCTTCTAAACCTTGTGACAGCAGACAAGACCAAGAAGCTCAGTTTTTCTTCCATGGATTGACACTGTTTTCATAGCAATTAAAGAAAAGCGTTAAACTGGAATAGGAGAATAATATATATGTTCTTGGAGTGAGGTAATGAGAGGCAGGCAAAGAAAGAAAGAAAGAAGCATGTTGAGTGCCAATTAATTAGAGCAGAAAATAATACACCTAAGCAACAAGGACATTTTGTTAATATGAATTTTGAGCACTTCATTGGAAGAGTTTAACTTGAGTAATAAATAATACCCTGATATGAAACATAAACATGAGAGGAAAAGGAGGAACAGGAGGAAACACAGTAATTAATCAGAATCGAGCATCTTTCGAAGCCGGGCTCTGAGGAGATCGCTGCGGGCTTTGGCGCGGGCCTGTTGCGGCGCAATATTAGCGAAGGAGAGGTAAGCTCCGTAGGCAGACATGGAAGCACCCATCATCACTAACCCTATCGTCACCCCTACTTGTCTCCTCGTCGGTGGGTAAGACGACCATATCCCCATCCCCTCTCTCTTGAATCGATTCTCAGGACTACTGGGGTCGTAGAAAGATGGCTGTATATTTGACTATTTGTATGCGTAATGGGCCGAGCCGGAGCGCCTCTCTCTCCCTCTCTCTCTCCTATATATATATATCCATTTTATAACGCTAATATTCTAGGTCGAAAATGGCGCCGCTGCGCGTGTGATGTGTCGTTTCTATTTCTTGGGGGGAACCAACAGCAACAACAAAGAAAGATGCAAGAAGAAGAAGAAGAAGAAGAAGAAGATGCATTTGAGCTAACAAATCCATGCCTGCAAAGCCACACTACTCCATCCCATCAATCCCAAGCCTCATCAAGTCGTGCAAGAACCTTCTCCATCTCCACCAACTCCACGCCCACATAATCCGCAAGGGCCTCCACCAAGACCACTTCATCATCTCTCACTTCCTCTCCCTCTCCTCTTCCCTCCCTTACTCCGCTTCCCTCTTCAACACCCTCTCCTCTCCCTCCACCCTCCTCTACAACGCCCTCCTCAAAGCCTTCTCCCGAAAATCCCATTTCCCCCATACCTTCTCCCTCTTCCTTCGCCTCATGCGCAGCCCCTCCGCTTCCCCCGATAACTACACCTACCCTTCGGTCCTCAAGTCCTGCTCCAACCAATGCAGGCTCAAGGAGGGCCTGGCTGTTCATGGGTTGGCCCTCAAATCTGGGTTCCTCGAGGATGTCTACATTGGCTCGAGCTTGGTTGATTTTTATGGCAAATGTGGCCTGATCTTGTGCGCCCGGAGAGTGTTTGATGAAATGACCGAGAGGAATGTCGTTTCTTGGACGGCGATGGTTGTTGGGTACGTGAATGCCGGGGACTTGGATTCTGCGAAGCGGGTGTTTGATGCAATGCCGGAGAGGAACTCGACGTCGTGGAACGCTTTGATGGGCGGCCTGTTGAAAGCAGGGAATTTGAGGGAAGCTAGGAAGATGTTCGATGAAATGCCCCAGAGAGATGTTGTGTCGTATACGGCTATGATCGATGGGTACGCGAAACAAGGGGACATGGCGTCGGCGAGGGCTTTGTTTGAAGAAGCTCCGGAGAAAGACATTGTTGCGTGGTCTGCGTTGATATCCGGCTATGCTCAGAACGGGCAGCCTAATGAAGCTGTGACGATGTTTATTGAGATGGAGTCTTCGAATGTGGAGCCGGATGAGTTTATAATGGTGAGTTTGATGTCGGCCTGTTCTCAAATGGGCAACTTGGAGTTGGCAAAATGGGTTGATGGCTATTTGAGCCGTAGTTCTGTTGATTGCAAACAAGATCATGTTGTTGCGGCCCTTATTCATATGAATGCTAAGTGTGGGAACATGGATAGAGCAACAACATTGTTCGAAGGAATGCCCGGTCGGAACCTAATCTCATACTGTTCCATGATACAAGGATTATCTGTTCACGGACGGGGCAATGAAGCCGTTAGGTTGTTTGATAGAATGGTAGATGAGGGGATAATCCCAGATGGAGTGGCATTTACTGTCATCTTAACAGCCTGTTTCCGAGGAGGGCTTGTCGAGGAGGGTTTCCACTATTTTGAAACAATGAAGAACTACTACTTTATTGATCCCTCTCCTGACCACTATGCATGCATTGTTGATCTTCTTAGCCGTGCAGGGCAGCTAAGAGCTGCTTATGAGGTTCTGAAGTCGATGCCAGTGGAGTCTCATCATGCTTGTGCATGGGGTGCTCTTCTTGCAGCTTGTAAGCTATATGGTGATGTTGAGCTAGGAAAAGTGGCCGCTAGTCGATTGAATGAGATTGAACCCCTAAATGCTGCTAATTATGTTCTGATGTCTGACATCTATGCTGCAGCAAATCAGTGGTTGGATGTCTCTATTGTTAGGGACAAAATGAAGGAGAGAGGGATCAGAAAAATACCCGGTCGCTGTTGGGTATGACATGGAAGGCTGAAATTCTTGGTGTCTCCTCGATTAATCCATCGAAACAGTTTTGAGTACAAATATCGCAAGCTTTCAATACTTTACGGTGTGAACTCATGTCTGCCGACATCAGCAGATCGCATATGCAGGAAGTATGGCAGGTTGTTTATGACTGAAGGTTGGTTGAGGAGCATGGTGGCTGAAAATCTGTTGGCTCTTCAGTTTTGAAAACTTCTGAAAAATGCTGGGTTCTAATTTTAGAAGCTTTCTAGCTCCTATGTATAAATTCCACCTCGGGCCATCTGAGCTTTATATTGCAAATATGGCGTTGCGCTGCGTTGTTATGCTGGGGCGATGCGGCTTGGAAATATGTGGCAATGATCCAAATATGCCATTCAAATTTTAATGGTTAAATCACTCTTTTGTCCAAATCAGGACCGAAGTGTATTCAGGACTTCAATATTCTTTTTATACCATAGTACGTACAATGCTGCTCTGTGAAATCGTGAAATGTTTTCTTTACCTTCCTGAATGCAATATGTAGTGCTGCCAACTAGCGTATTTATATTGTCTCATCTATAATTCTTCCAGAAGCAGCGAAGGGTGATCTATTCTCATTTCTTTTGGCACCATAACTTTTTAACGCGGTACTCGGGCTGCAGGGTTTACAGTTATGATCGTCTTGTTTTCTTTTTACTGTTTCTGTTTTTTAGGGGAAGCTCACGAACAGCCTGCACCCTGGTCTGTTTTCGTGATTCTTTTGCATTTCTTCAATTGTTATTATTTATATATGCCAACTTGTTCATCTAAGCTGAGCTTCACGAAACTAACTTATAATCTTGAATTGTGATATCTTATGCTTCCTGGTAGCAATAGTCAATATGGGCCTTTCTAGCTGACTGCCAAAGCTCTACAATTACTGGTTGCTTTTGAATGAACCATCTACAACTGCTAGATGCTAATTAAACCCCGAGTAGCATTGCATGGTGTTTTGCCTTATTAATTCTTCTTTGTAGTTCAAAAACCGTGCATCTTTAACAGAAAGCTAACATAACATATGCATTTTGCAACTAGTAAGTTTTCCCTACCCTCTTCCCCTAAACGATCTTTGTTTCGAAAGCTGAAACTGATTGATCAGTTCCTTCACAAGGAACGAGCTGGGCCTGGCTATCCAAGTATGAGATTGCAACAGCAGCATTAAAGGCTGTGCCAACTGAAAGAGCCTCCTCATCAATGAAAAAGTAGGGTGAATGAAGAGGCTGATCCGCTTTGAGGGTCTCATTCTTTGTCCCAATAACAAATATAGCTGCTCGCATCTTTTGTGAGAAGAAGCTGAAATCCTCTGCTCCTAGAGTCACTGGGAACAGCTCCACTTTGGACTTTCCAAGTAACGTCTCCCCAACCTTCTTCGCATGATTATACAGTTTTTCATTATTTACCGTTGGGGGATGTGGCATGTGCCTCTCCTCCATAAAGTCCACTGTGGCATTACACCGATGCACTGCTGCATTGGTCTCAATGATCTGCAACTCACACGTACGTCATCAAATGTGTTTTACTTAATCTGATATTTCATTTTAACTGAAATGGGAACCACACAGGGATCGGCACAAAATATTTACTGAATCAATTCATGTTTTTTTACCTCTTTAATCCTTTTCTGGAGGTAAGTGAGACCTTCCATCGTCATACTCCTGTAAGTTCCTCCAAATCTAGCAGATTCTGGAATTATATTATGTGCCTTGCCTCCTTCCAAGTACCCAACTGTTACCACCTACAAGACCCAATATATATAAAGAAATAAAACTAGTCCATCAATATTTAGATGCTGGTAGATAGATGTCGTTGACACCGGAAGCTCATGCATCTTTTCCAGATTCTAATATGACAAGATCGACTTACTAAATTTTCGTTCTCTTTGCAACTTTCACCTTCATAATGAATTTAGAACGCAAGTGAACAGTTTGGTTACTTAAAGTACAATAGCAGACTACGGAGAATTAAGAGTGAGTTTCATTGATTGGGGGTCAACTTGCATTTGTCCGCTAGGATCTGTGATTATGTGTCGAGTCTTAGGAATATTGATCCTAAAATAAAGCCAGTTTCCATCCATGTATTATATATATGTTCACAGTCCTCAGATCATGAAATGAGTTAATTACTTGAGTACTGAATGAAGAGAGAAAAAAGATTATTGTTACCGCGGCCTCAAGAGGATCGGTCTCACGAGATACAATTTGTTGGAGATTGACAACTGCAGAGGAAGCCACAAGAATAGGGTCCCTGGCCAAATGTGGGGATGATGCGTGTGCGCCTATGCCTTGAATGGTAGCCGAGAAGATCCCAACACCAGCAAGCATTGGACCAGGCCTTGAAGCAATGGCACCAACTGGGAGAGATGGAATGACATGTATGCTCAGGATAGCGCTTACATCATCAAGACAACCGTCCTGTAACATATGGTAAGCACCCGCATAGCCTTCTTCTCCAGGCTGGAAGACTAGCTTCACAGTACCCTTCATTTGTATTTTGTATAAGAATCAAAAGAGTCATTGCATTATAAATAATAAGCAAAATTAGAGAAAGATTTGATATATAATGTTACCTTGAGTTGGTCCCTTTTAGCATGCAGTAACTTAGCCGCTCCAAGTAGCATTGCCACATGAGTATCATGACCACAGGCGTGCATCTTACCATCAACCTTGCTCTTGTGCTCCCATTCCACTTCTTCCTGTGCAATTTGTTATTGTCGTTTCAAATCAGTAAATACAAGTCAAACCTTGGAAAGTTGTAATTTTGTCAACTACAGAAATTAACGCATATATATACTTTAGCGCATGAAATCGTCCATTGTCAATATATGTGTGTTTTTTACAACTAAAAAGGGAGGAAGAGAGAGGAAGAACCTGGAGAGGAAGTGCATCCATGTCTGCTCTGAGAGCAAAAACAGGGCCTTGACCAGACCCAATGGAAGCTACTACACCGGTCTTGGCAACAGGCCACTTGTAGGGGATACCAAGGGAATCAAGCTCAGACCTGATAATCTCACTGGTTCTGAGCTCCTCGAAACCCAGCTCTGGATACTCATGAATCTTCCTCCTGATCCCTCTCACCCACTCAAACAACTCTGATTCTCTTGCTGATGCCAATAACTCCCGAGTCAGAACATCCAGACCCACCTCTTGATAACTTCCATAGGCCACGGATTGGTGGCATAAGAGCAATGATGCTACTAAGAAGATGAGTATTCCCATTGTGAAAATGCAGTCTTAATTAAATTAATCTTAAGCTATATGCAAATGCTTTTGTTTAGTGTTTAACCTTTGAGGGGCAGAGGGGATTATTTAAAGAGGCAGGAGCTTGTCGTCTTCCTTTTTTTTTTTATTTTATTTATGTACAAGCTATCTGCTTTATTGTACTGGCTCATATGGGTGACGTCTTCCGGGTTTCATGTGACATAGTTTTCCCATTAATCTAGTGCATACTACGTCGAGCTCCATCCATTTTTTATAATTTGCTCTGAATTACTATATAATATCGTATCAATTATATAGCAAGTAAAAATTAATTTCCCATTATCTACGCTTTCTATTATTTATCAGGAATTTTACTTTTGTCAGATTTAATCAATTAAGCTTGTCTTCCACATTTTACCGGCCCGTCAACCTCTCGTGTTCAGTAAAGCTTGATTTTAGTGGAGCCGAAAACTTTTGTTTGGAACCATTCTTTTGTGTTCTTGATTCAGAAAATGGTCCTAAGTTTCAACAAGTGACACGTAGACTTGCATCATATTAATCCAAGTCTATGTTGGTTCCAAATGCAAATTGGATGTCGTTCCTAATCAAGGAATCAATATTAATGACTTAACCCCTCATTAAAGGGAAAATGAAATTCGGACGGAAGGAAGTGGTATAGAAGATGAACAATAATTAATTAGGATGCATTGTCTTTTCTTAACAACGTCGGATGCTCTTTCCGCTTCTGTGCAATAACGTCTCCAATATGATCTACTCCGAGAATGATGTCAATACAAAAAGCAGTCTCTTCTTTAATTTGCATGATTTGTGTGGTCAGTGGTGCATGTTAGAAACTTTTCTATAAGCATTCAATTTGGTACCTCCCTTGTCTTAGAGTGGATCACATCACAGTGTTGAATTTTGATGTGGGATTTTCTTGTGCAAGCTACTTCTTGCCATATAGAACCAGACCAATATATTCGATCAGGGCCCATTAGAAAACAGGATTAGGTGAAAAAAACAAGATTACCATGAATTAGACCGTACTGAAGCAAATTCAGTGACTCCAGTGGGATTAGTGGGGGCTCCAAGGACTAGGGTGTAAATGAGTCAAGCTATTGACTAGTAATTTAAGATCAATTCCATGATAATTTAAACTCAACTTAGTTTTATTGATTTATTGAGTTTGAGTTTGAGTCTGTTTGAACTTAGTTGTAATCGACTCGTTTTAATCTAGTTTTAACGAGTATAAAACTATGTATATTCGGGTAAGATAATAAACTGTAACGAGCCTAGTTGAGCTGGAGCCAAAAGTTTAAAGCTCGATCGAACTCGGTCATTTCCTTAATACGTAGAGCTTGCCAATACTCATTCAACTCGGTATGTTTACACTACTACCAAGGAACCGTATCCTCTTTTAATCGCTGCGCGATGGCATAAGAGCTTTGTCCATAGCCAAGGCACCCTTGTTCGAACCAGGTGCATTTGTACGCTGTAAAAGGAATTGATGTTAAACCAGCTCACAACCTTCGCTTGTTTCGTGTGTAGGTAGAAAAAAGGCTTTTCAAACAAATTATTTGTAAGGGAAATGCCCAAAAATATATTTGATGACAGTACTGTTTATTTATTTTAGATGAAAGGCCCAAAAAATTGTAATCGCTCAATATGAATCCTATATTCCATATATTACTCACCACCTTCTGAGTTAGAAAAGTTGTCCGCTCCCAAAATGTAGTTAAAATGCTCGAGTCGCTTCCAATATCAATGTGTCACTGTCACAGATCCTTAATTAACACCTCAATGTCCATTCATTTCCGCTACAGGAACTAACCATAAATCTATTATATATATTTAAAGTTGTATTCCTCACCAGGTTTTGACACATAGAATTTTTGAGGTCTTGCTTTATTGCCATGTGGAGGCTTTACGGTCTTCCATTATTGACATGTGGAGGGTTGTAGGTGTAGTTTGATTGGCTATAATGACAAACATAATTGTCCCAGAGAAACCTTATCTATTATACTCTTTTAAAAAGAATTCAAATCACACCCAAATTGTTGAAAAGAAAATTCACACGCAAGATTGGTATTATATATATTTATTATGATGTTATCTTTTAGTTTTAATAATTATACTCTTATCAGGAAATATGATAAACCAAAACACAATACTGATAACTACTAGATGTTTATCATAAAAGCTGATAAAGTTATTTATTTAATAAGCTTCATATTATCTTTTAAAAAAATAATCCTGACAAAAATTATAATCTTATCAGATAAGCTATTAAATTGTTATCACTAAAACTGATAAGATTAGGTGAACCGTAACAAAAGTTTACAGGTCAAAAGAGCAAACTCAAATTGAAACGCCCCGACCCGTATTTACTGTACACAGTAAACACAAGCCGGAACTGTGACAACCCAGCCCAACAAGGCCTAGCATACAGTGTAAACAACCATAACTCGGCCCAACGGCCCAAAATAGAAAAGCAGCATAAGTAACAAATCCGGCCCAATGGCCCAATAATAGCGAAATCATTGCACAGCGGAAGACTTAAATA